>CM031945.1:40599525-40659525 GCA_018749465.1 Paracanthobrama guichenoti
GTGAATAGAAGCGTCTGATAGCAATTTTAACCATTGTACGGATGATAGTTTATACAGTGACGATGATGTGCCTCATATCTTGGCTGGCGTTAGGCATCTGCCAAGGAGGCTTAGAGTTGTGCATTATTCAGTCTCCTCTCACACACACATCTATGCAAACTATCAATATCCTGAGCTGTGAACGGATGGACCGGCAGCGGGTACACGCTCATTGAGTACACACATATAAATCCCAGGAGAATAAAAGCTAGATAAATAGATGTGTGGAAAAAACCTAAATTCCATTAAAAATAAAAACATGAGCCGGGTTGAAAGACAGCGGCTGCAGTCAGACATATGGGGAGCATATTGGTCACAATGCTACATCCCCTCCTTTTTCTGCTTTTTTCACCTCTTTTCTGGAAAGGGAAGAATTGTAACAGAGATTCAGATGTGGCGGAGAGTGTTTTGTTTCCCTCTGAGAAGGGCTGCATCACTCAGGAAGTTCAGGACAGGGTTTTTTTCATGCTCTTTTGAAGCTATCTTTTCCAGTTTCATTGGCCATGACAGACAGCTCGATAGTTTGCACACATTAATGACTTTGAGTCACTGGAGAGTGAAGGAGCGTTGTGCTCGGTTCATTAGTGGTTGCTGCACAGACGCAAACTCTCTTCGTTTTTTTGCCTCGTGTCTATTCCGAGTGCCCGACTCAAAGTGCATCAAAGAGGCCACAGTACGACTGCTTTTCCCGCCTTTCATGACACACGCACGCACAAACATGTCCATTTTGCCCCATTTCTGCAAAATTACAGGACACTTTGATAACAGGTGAAATAAGTCCAGATACATGAGGCCAGAATGCCACCTCTGGTTGCAAATTTGAGGGGAAAATGTACAAAAAACACACAAATAAAATTATTATTAAAATGATGCCAGATAGCCTAATTCAGTTTTTTAAATGAAATTAAATAAATAGATACAAAAATTATATACAAAATATTATTAATAAAATAATGCATTTATAATCAGTGTTGGGGTAACACATTGTTACGTAATCAGATTACTTTTTTCAAGTAACTAGTAATTTAATGCATTACTTTTAAATTTAAAGTTAAAACAAATAAGTAAGTTAGTTACTTTGTTTTCCAATTTACTGGCTGACAGCTCTCCTTTCCCCATGGTGAGAAAAATTGGGGTGAGTGCAGAGGCGTTGTGTGTAAACAACATAATGGTTATTGTAGTTCTAGACTAAATGTGAGCAGGCCAAAAAAAAAAAGAAAAAAGGATTGAGTATTCCTCAAAATTAATAAAATCAGTGTAATAGGAAATCAGAATACTACGCAAACCTCTAATAATTAAATATGTTAAATAAAACAAGTATTTTTATGCATTTAATCTCACTTTATTTACCAGTGCACTTGCTACTGACCTTCGATGATTTAGTTAAACAAAATGACTTTAATTTTTTTGTTTTTATTGGTTCAGCCTTCAGTCTTGTTATTTTAATTTTGGTGTGAAAGGGCTTTTGCATTTGCCCCCAATACTTTTTTGTTATAAAAACAAAACAAAACAAGCCCAGCACAGGTGATAAAAAGTAACGCAAAAGAAATGTAATGCTTTACTTTTCTTAAAAAGTAACTAACAGACATGTTCACAAGTCCCTACGGTCCAAGTCAAGTCTCAAGTCTCTGAGGTCCAAGTCAAGTCTCAAGTCTCTGAGGTCCAAGTCAAGTCTCAAGTCTCTGAGGTCCAAGTCAAGTCTCAAGTCTCTGAGGTCCAAGTCAAGTCTCAAGTCTTTAGGGTCCGAGTCAAGTCTTTAGGGTCCAAGTCAAGTCTCAAGTCTTTAGGGTCCAAGTCAAGTCTCAAGTCTTTAGGGTCCAAGTCAAGTCTCAAGTCTTTAGGGTCCAAGTCAAGTCTCAAGTCTCTGAGGTCCAAGTCAAGTCTCAAGTCTCTGAGGTCCAAGTCAAGTCTCAAGTCTTTAGGGTCAGAGTCAAGTCTTTAGGGTCCAAGTCAAGTCTCTGAGGTCCAAGTCAAGTCTCAAGTCTTTAGGGTCCGAGTCAAGTCTCAAGTCTCTGAGGTCCAAGTCAAGTCTCAAGTCTTTAGGGTCCAAGTCAAGTCTTTAGGGTCCAAGTCAAGTCTCAAGTCTCTGAGGTCCAAGTCAAGTCTTTAGGGTCCAAGTCAAGTCTCTGAGGTCCAAGTCAAGTCTCAAGTCTTTAGGGTCCGAGTCAAGTCTTCAGGGTCCAAGTCAAGTCTCAAGTCTCTGAGGTCCAAGTCTCTCAAGTCTTTAGGGTCCGAGTCAAGTCTTTAGGGTCCAAGTCAAGTCTCAAGTCTCTGAGGTCCAAGTCAAGTCTCAAGTCTTTAGGGTCCGAGTCAAGTCTTTAGGGTCCAAGTCAAGTCTCAAGTCTCTGAGGTCCAAGTCTCAAGTCTTTAGGGTCCGAGTCAAGTCTTTAGGGTCCAAGTCAAGTCTCAAGTCTTTAGGGTCCGAGTCAAGTCTTTAGGGTCCAAGTCAAGTCTCTGAGGTCCAAGTCAAGTCTCAAGTCTTTAGGGTCCGAGTCAAGTCTTTAGAGTCCAAGTCAAGTCTCAAGTCTCTGAGGTCCAAGTCAAGTCTCAAGTCTTTAGGGTCCAAGTCAAGTCTTTAGGGTCCAAGTCAAGTCTCAAGTCTCTGAGGTCCAAGTCAAGTCTCAAGTCTTTAGGGTCCGAGTCAAGTCTTTAGGGTCCAAGTCAAGTCTCAAGTCTCTGAGGTCCAAGTCTCAAGTCTTTAGGGTCCGAGTCAAGTCTTTAGGGTCCAAGTCAAGTCTCAAGTCTTTAGGGTCGAGTCAAGTCTTTAGGGTCCAAGTCAAGTCTCTGAGTCCAAGTCAAGTCTCAAGTCTTTAGGGTCCAAGTCAAGTCTTTAGAGTCCAAGTCAAGTCTCAAGTCTCTGAGGTCCAAGTCAAGTCTCAAGTCTTTAGGGTCCAAGTCAAGTCTTTAGGGTCCAAGTCAAGTCTCAAGTCTCTGAGGTCCAAGTCAAGTCTTTAGGGTCCAAGTCAAGTCTCAAGTCTCTGAGGTCCAAGTCAAATCTCAAGTCTTTAGGGTCTGAGTCAAGTCTTTAGGGTCTGAGTCAAGTCTTTAGGGTCCAAGTCAAGTCTCAAGTCTCTGAGGTCCAAGTCAAGTCTCAAGTCTTTAGGGTCCGAGTCAAGTCTTTAGGGTCCAAGTCAAGTCTCAAGTCTTTAGGGTCCAAGTCAAGTCTCAAGTCTCTGAGGTCCAAGTCAAGTCTCAAGTCTCTGAGGTCCAAGTCAAGTCTCAAGTCTTTAGGGTCCGAGTCAAGTCTTTAGGGTCCAAGTCAAGTCTCAAGTCTTTAGGGTCCGAGTCAAGTCTTTAGGGTCCAAGTCAAGTCTCAAGTCTCTGAGGTCCAAGTCAAGTCTCAAGTCAAGTCTCAAGTCTTTAGGGTCCAAGTCAAGTCTCAAGTCTCTGAGGTCCAAGTCAAGTCTTTAGGGTCCAAGTCAAGTCTCAAGTCTCTGAGGTCCAAGTCAAATCTCAAGTCTTTAGGGTCTGAGTCAAGTCTTTAGGGTCCAAGTCAAGTCTCAAGTCTCTGAGGTCCAAGTCAAGTCTCAAGTCTTTAGGGTCCGAGTCAAGTCTTTAGGGTCCGAGTCAAGTCTTTAGGGTCCAAGTCAAGTCTCAAGTCTCTGAGGTCCAAGTCTCAAGTCTTTAGGGTCCGAGTCAAGTCTTTAGGGTCCAAGTCAAGTCTCAAGTCTCTGAGGTCCAAGTCAAGTCTCAAGTCTTTAGGGTCCAAGTTAAGTCTCAAGTCTCTGAGGTCCAAGTCTCAAGTCTTTAGGGTCCAAGTCAAGTCTTTAGGGTCCAAGTCAAGTCTCTGAGGTCCAAGTCAAGTCTCAAGTCTTTAGGGTCCGAGTCAAGTCTCAAGTCTTTAGGGTCCAAGTCAAGTCTCTGAGGTCCAAGTCAAGTCTCAAGTCTTTAGGGTCCGAGTCAAGTCTTTAGGGTCCAAGTCAAGTCTCAAGTCTCTGAGGTCCAAGTCAAGTCTCAAGTCTTTAGGGTCCGAGTCAAGTCTTTAGGGTCCAAGTCAAGTCTCAAGTCCGAGTGCTGTGTATTTTGAGCTATTTGAGTTGCCGTAGATCTCAAGCGGCAACTGTGTATAGACAAGCGTTACAGTAAACGACACAAAGAACATTCCATCTGCGTGTCTTGTTTGTGGAAATGAGTCGGACAGGGTCATAAATTGCGTAGGAAAGAGTTTGTGCAATCCAGATGCAAATTAATTTGGTAAATCTGGATTATATGTTAGCAAATAGCCTGGGACTTTGGGGAAAACATGAAAAAGAGATGAAAATGTGTAGGCTATAGGCTACTTCTTGAAAATGGACCGCGAGCCTCTGCTGCTGTGCAACACCACAGCTTCCCTTCAGATCAATTGATTGTTTTTCAAATTAAACGACGAAGTTTCGTAAGGTAAGGCATAACTATATTGTTACTATTTGTTGCTAATTTATCTAACAGCAGTTTTCTAATGGGTGATGAATTTGCGTGCCTTCAGATGCGTCACGCTCTCGCTGGCTTGGTGCTTTTAGAAATGTTTTGTGATATTCGCTGCTGCAGCACATATTATTTGTGAATGAATGAATAGTAAAAGGTGGCGTTTCATTTCGTGCTGTCTTGTGGGGTAATAAATAGTGAACATAATTGGGAATGCCGTGCCAAAAGACTTGATTTTTTTTCCACAAGTCTCAGTCTTCAAGTCCATGTCAAATCCGAGTCAAGTCTCAGGACAGTTGTTCGCGAGTCCAAGTCAAGTCGCAAGTCTTTTTTTTTTATTTTAAGACTTAAAGGGTTAATTCACTCAAAAATTAAAATTAGCCCCATGATTTACTCAACCTTAAGTCATCATAGGTGTATATGACATTCTTCTTTCAGACGAATAAAATTATATTTTATATTATACAGTTATATTAGACGTGTCCTGGCTCTTCTAAGCGTTATAATAGCAGTGACTGTTGCTCTGTTTTTGAAGTCCATGAATGTGCATCAAGGGCCCTGTCCCAAATGGCACCTTAAACCCTCACGGTCTTCCTCTGAGTCCGCACTTTCACGACGTAATGCTGCTTTGACTGCCGGGTCCTCTGCGTAGCTCGCAAACTGGTGGTTAATAAAGGCCTTCTGAAGCTTATCGATGGGTTTTAAGAAAAATATCCATATTTAACACTTTATAAAGTAAATTTTTTAGCTTCTGGCCGATCGCCTTCCATATTCAATTTACGGAAAAAGTGTAGCGCCCGCACCTCTTGCAGTTCAAAATGCTTATGCTACATATTTTGGTCAACGAGTTGGTTAATTCATATGATTTCATACAAATGACCTACCCCTAACCCCACCCCTAAAACCTGCCCATCACTGCAGTATAGACAAATCATGCGAATTGGTCATGATATAGTGTTGTTCGTAACCCGCTTTACTATCATTATCTATGTTAGAAACTAAAACATCCTGTTTCACTTTTTAAATTCAGAGAGAAAAAGTATAAAGTATATTCGACGAGGAAAAAAAATTACATTAAACATTACAATGTTTCTTACAAATAAAATATACCTATAAATTGTTCACTGAATATTGTGCGATAAAGTCAAGATGAACCAGAAGTAGAAACAAATCCTCCATATTGTGAAGAGGATTAATTAAAAGATAAAATGTAGGGCAGGGATATGAATTAAAAATTTTTTGATTGGATGGAGGCAGACCTGAATACCAGCTTGCAATCAATTGTAGGAAAGGGGCGGGGTTTAAGCAGACTAAATGATTGGAGGAGTCCGCATACGCCACCAGAGAGAAGTCTGTCTTTTCACTGAAACATCGAGTAGACATTTTTATTAAAAAATAAAATGAAACATACCGTTATGACTTGTTCACAATAAGATCAATGCATTTATAATAAAAAGAAGGGTGAAATGCCGACAAAAAGTGCTTTTTTTTTTTTTTTTTTAAAGCTTGGTTAGAGCTTTCTTTTATAAATGAGCAACAGTATTGATAATTTTCCTGTGAATTATTTCCTCCACCCCCTTACCCACCAAGACAAATTGCAGTCATTTCTGTTTTCTATTTTTCCCTTGCTCCCAGTTTTCTGCTGGATGCATGCTTTCAAAAGGACCACAGTGAAAATCAGAGGTCTGGCCTTTAGGCCCAACTCACTGCCTTTCATTTGAGAATTCAGATGAGGAATGTAATTTTCTCTCTTTCTGCCTCCCTCTCATCATTTTCTGTCTTCCTTTTATTGGGTGATGAAAAACTCGGGGTTGGGGTTATTATATGATCAGTTCACGTAAAAATGAAAAAAGTTCAGTCATTATTTACTCACCCTCATGTCGTTCCAAACCTCTTTGCTGTTATTTCTTTCTGTGGAGCACAAAAGGAGATGGTTAAAGAATATTTACACAGCTATTTTTTGTTCAACAAGGTCTGTGAAACTACACACACACACACACACACACACACACACACACACAATTTTTGGGTGAACTGTTCCTTTAAATGAAACCAAAACTGGATTCAAATCCAATTGCAGTGTTTCTCTCTGCCTTGACACCAGATGATCGCTGTTTCACAGTACTCTTTAGCTCAAGGTCTCGCGTGTGCATGTTTTGCATTTGAAGTAACACAACTGGATAGTACTTCTGAACACAAGTTCTAAAGTATCTAATAGCCAGAGCATCAAAGAAAATGTGTTTCACAGGCATAATGTTTCTTGTCACTTCAAACCCATTTTTAAAGTTTATTCCTTACGGTACGGGTCAACAAGTGCTGTAGCACTAACGTTAGCCTTTTGATCAAACATATCCATCAGAAAACAAAGACAGCCCTGCATGATGTAATTGCACTATTAGCATTTCAGTTTCTTTGGTTGTCAGATTGACATTGGGTTAGGAATTACATGACAGTATCCTAACAGATCCGGCTCTTCCATTACGCAAGTGTGCGGTCGGGCCAGGATTAAGGCCCTGATCTGCTGTATTGGACAGGAGCAATCCTGGTCAGATCTGCATTGTATTAATTCATCCTTGAAGCGGTATCCAGATCTCTCGCTGAGTCTGGTAATGGGAGGAACAGTATGCTTGCTTTGGCTTGACCCAGAGCCGCGATCAGACCGCAGAGTGGTGTCCATTACAAAGAGCAGTGAGCTCTCTATGCTGTTCAAACACATCCCGCAGGCCTGCACTTCAAACGCCGGCCATACCCTCTCACCAGCAGCAGCATGTCAGTTAGTGAGGCCTGCACAATTAATCAATTAAGGGCCTGTGCGGAGCAGAGCGAGCCCCCATCCTGCTGTGATTTGAGGGAAGGATCATTAGTACTCACTCGAGTCACTTTAAGATCACTCAATTCTGCATTCAGATGAAGTATGTGTGATAAAGCACAGATTTTCATGGCATTAGGTTCTGTTAGAGGTTCTTGATGATCTTTATTGGGTCTGAATTAATTCACGTTCAGCCATTTGTTCACTTTTTTTTTAATGAATCGTCTTGATCCAAGATTATTGGTTTGAATCAGTCTGTGTCACTCACTGACTGAATCATTTTAAAGACTCATTCAGCCAACCTTGATTCAGTAAATTGAATTTGTGAACTGATAAAATAGTTACCTTGAAGTGTACTGTACATTGCTTTGGAAAAAAGTCACACATGACATGAATTGTAATGATATTTCACTATTAGTTTTTACTCTATTTTTGATCAAATAAATGCAGCCTTGGTGTGCATAAAAGACTTCTTTCAAAAACATTCAAAAATATTACTGACCACAAATGCTTGCCCCAAATAGTACTGTCATTAATGTTAACAGTATAGAAAAAACACTAAAATAATCAATAGTAGAATCAGGAACTAGAACCATTAAAGAGAACCAGAATAATTCTCAATTCATATCACTAACTACTTCACAATATGCTGCACATTGGAATACATATTTTGAATGTATTCAGTTCTTTGCAATATCATGCAAAGATTCTGTATTAAAGGGACAAGCTGTAAAATAGGTCTCTGATGTCCCCAGAGTGTGTATGTGAAGTTTCAACAAAAAATGTCAGTGGCTATTTTCACTAAGTGCAAATAGCAATAGATGCTATTTACACTGTGTAAATAGCAACTAGATTATATTTACACTGTGAAAATAGCATATTTTCTTAGCAATAATTGCTATTTACACTAAGTGCAAATAGTGATAGATGCTATTTACATCAAGTGTGAATAGTGATAGATGCTATTTACATCAAGTGTGAATAGCAACTATTCTATTTACACTAAGTGAAAATAACATATTTTCTTAGTGATAGATGATATTTATACTAAGTGCAAATTGTGATATATTCTCTTTACACCATGTAAAAGCAGTTCTTTGCAATATGTAAAAGTGATTAGATACTATTTATACTTTATTTTGACACATACTATTTTCACCTCAGTATTGTTGTACATTAACAGGATGCAATAATAACAAATTATTATATTTATTAAAATTATTAAATGGACGACGCCTTAATGGGACAATAAAATACACCTATCCCTAACCCTACCCAATAAATGCTTTTATTATTATTAAACATTTCATTAGGCACTTTATTTCCACTTTTAGAACACTTTCTTAATTTTTATTGAAAGTAAATGCCTTTCCGATGTGATGGGAAAAGAGAGAAGAGCGAACTCTGCAAAAGGCGGATTCGAACCCGGATCGATCGCATCAAAACCTAGATCTTTAAGCCTTAAGCTCAATTTATATTTCTGCGTCAAGTGTATGCCGTAGCTACGTCGTAGGCTGTGTGTAGCATGCGTAGCCTATGATGTACCCTGACCTCTCCAAAAATGTAACAACGTGTTGATTCTACGCGGACCGCAAGTGCTGTGACTGGTCTGCTAGAACCCCTCCATCAGGGGTATCATGCTCCCTCTGCATATTACTGCGCGTTGCCGCAGACAACGACGCAGAAGTATAAATGAAAATCGATGCTTAGCCCACGGTGTATAGGCTACGCCATAGGTCCGACCCAGAAGTATAAATCAGCCTTTATGCTTTACTGACCACACCACTGAAAACGTTGAAATACGGCATAGAAACAGGCATTGTTAGACGGAGCTAATGTGAATAGCACTTGCCAACAAGGCACGCTATTTGCACTTGGTGTAAATAGACACTCTGGCAAAAAATACCCCACTGATATTTTTTTTTTTATAGTGTTAAAATGTTACAATTGCCACTCTTTGGGGGTAAGCAAAAAGACAGTTTTTGTGTGTCCCTTTAAATGCAAATGAGCTGCTGCTCCCAGACCCTTTTTAAGAGGGCGGAGCTTCAAGAGTTTATGCTCCGGCATAAAGAACAAAACAGGACAATCTCACACTCTGAAAATGTCAGAAACTGTAAGCAGCGGTGTTCAGACTTTTATGTTCAGTCATCTGTTATCTGACTGTACTATGCATAATAAATGAGTGTTTATGAATTTACACAGACGGTGAGCAAGGAAGGATAAAAATAATGACATAGCTCTGGTCTCCTGGTGCCTGATGCCATATCAGAAAATTTCATAATTCCCACTTCTGAAGTCGTGATTACGAGGTCATCACATTTGAGTGACTTTAAAGGGCGTTTTTAACTAGGAAACTCATATTAACGACAATTCTGATAGCACGTAAGGCAGCATCAATGAAAAAAGGCAGAGACAGTGGCAGCTTTTGCAACATCAGCCATACAGAGTGCCAATAAGCTCTTTCAGAAAGACAGCTCAGAAGGACTCCCAACATATGACGTGTGATACTTACTTTGTCTGGATCTGAAGTTTGCACAAGCGTTTGTATTGACCCATCTTTTCAGAATCAATCTTTTTGAAAATACAGCGTTGAAAGGCCCCACATTTGGAGGTGTCTCAACTGTATCATAAACTAAAGTTATGTGGAGCTGCATTATCGTCTGATTCGGTTAGCTCTTCTTTATATGTGTTAGCTCTGAAAATGTGGACATCAGCAGTTCTGTTTCCACAATAAACTCAAATTTGATATTTCCAATCTTATGGCAACATTGAGGCCACTTTCCTCTAGCAGCTCCCTGTCAAATTAAATGGCATTTTGTTGTAAATGGCAAAGGAAAGAAGGAACTTGACCAATTGCTGACACCATTTTTTAAGTTCTACAGAGTAGTAATATCAAACAAATAATATCAAACATTACAAGGTTCAAACTGTTTAACTCAAGGAAGCTACAGATAGTGTAACACATTTTCACAAAACACAAAAGTACTTTTGCTTTACTTTTTCTCAGCTAGGCTTTTCTCAGGCTTGCTAACAGGACAGGAAAGTGGTTTTCTGATGTGAGAGAGATTTTTTTTTATTTAATTTTTTTATTTTGTAACAAGCTACGAAAATGATGTTGCTGGGACTCCAAGGTAGCATTTTGCCTACCTGACTAAATGGGGAAACTGGCTCTCTGTCCTTCCACCATGCAGCTTGAGCGATCGGCCAAGTCACGTGACATGCACTTAGAAGACAAAAGTTAGTGTATATTTAGTGTATATTTTATATTATTATAATAATATTTTGTAAATATACAGCTCGTATTAGTTGTTAAAAGTGTACTAATTACTATTTAATCAAATGTCAAGGAAGAAAAAAATTATTTTGTTGCATAAGGTGAAGTGAGAGCTGGGCTGGGGCAGCAGGGGGCGGGGCTCGCTCAGTTCGACATGAGAGAATCGCGGTTCGAACCGTGGGTGGTGTATCGCCTTTTTTCGGTTTGAATATCTTTATATATAGGCAAATGTAAAGGCCCTTTCACACACCACACAATCTCCAGCAATAAAAACAAATGCAAATAAAACATGTGGTTTATCTAAAATCAACAGCAAAGGTCAACAGAAAAGACATTGGTTAATAAAGTGAGATTAAATACATAAAGTATATTTGTGTTATTTAACATTTAATTATTGCATGTTTGCGCAATATTCTGAGTTTGCATTTCATGGAATACTGAATTTGTTTTTGTGCAAGTGAGATGAGTAAATGCATGTTCACATTTAGTCTAGAGCTACAGTAATCATGTTTACACAGGCAGCATTACTCACGATTCCTCTCAACACGGGGACAGGAGAGCTGTCAGTCAATGCATGGGAAAAAAAATTTACCCATACGGATGATTACTGTTTTGATACGCTAAAAAACTTAATGTTACTGTATTACCCCACTGTCTTCACAAAGTCATGTCTAGGGTCATGAAATGATTATTTTTAGTCATCAACTATGTTTTTGTCCTGTTGTTTTATGCTATTTTAAGCAGGCTAGACTAATCACTATTTAGTGAATATAGGTTAAACCAGCCTGTAATGACAGTGAGAATTAGAAGGAAATAAATACATATTTGGGTGGTGTAATATTCTAATAAAATGTCATTAATCACATATTAAGATAGCCCATGTTATTTAAATGACTAAAATACCCTAAATAAACAATGAAGAGCAATAATAATCCACCGCACTGCATAGGATGTTTGACAACATACGAATTCAAGCGCACAGTTTCACCTAATTAATAATATAATTTATAATAAGAGAACAACACCAGTAAACTTGGGGTAATCATGAAAATTATTTTATTCATTACATCATAGAGCAGATATATATATATATATATATATATATATTTTTTTTTTTTCAGGTAATGGGCAGGCTTGAATAAATAGCAACACAGTAGCAAACAATAGCCTACACGATAAAAAAATAGCAAAAAAAAAAAAGTATAATTAATCCAAAGTCTGAACATTTATAAATGGGCTAATATGTCTTGAATGTGTGACAGTAAGCCTACACATTGCTCAAACACAGTGCAAAAATAAAATAATTATATACGGGTATATTTGACCTGCTGGCGCTTAAAAGTATAAATGCCCCGTTTTTAAATCTGGTTTTATCTAAACAATTTTTAATAACGTGATTGTAAATAACACAGTTTTACTAAAAGTCAGTGACTGGGAGACTTGGATATTTTATTGAAAATCTGTTATATACATTTGAAAACCAGCCATGGGTAAATTTTACCCCGTGGCGGTTCTAGTGCTAACTGAAAAATATGAGCGCACACACAAATAAAAGATAAAAAGATACAAGAATATAAAGCATCGGTGCAATATTCTGAGAATATCTACATATGATTGTATTTGGAACCTTATATTGATTTTATTTCTGTTTATAGTACTTGTGTAGTCAAACAATATTTCAAGTTTTCAAAAGATTTCAATTTACTTTAGAGTCCAACTGAATTTAAAGTAAACCTTTAAAAGTAAAGTGCTTTTGAGAGCTCATACCTCATAGCTAGACTTCAGTTGTGTTCACAAATGTAATAAATAAACACCACCATTTTATGCACTGAAATGTTGCCAGTGCCCCATAAACATTAACAGTTTGATTGTGTGCGTATAACAAAAAAAAAAAAAAAAAAAAAAAAAAAAGCACTCAACGTGCTATTATGAAAGCAAACTTTTGTCCATTTTTTTTTTTTAAATTTGGCCAGGGCTATTATCAATGCTTTATAGGTTGCCTGAAAGCCCCACACACACAGTTACATACTGATTCTAAACAACTACTGCCACACACACACACACACACACACACACACACACACTGTAGAGAGGAACATGAAAACAGCACTAATAGGAAAAAGATGAGGGGGACTCCAGTCGGGTGGAGCGCTCCCTCTCTCCAGGGCTGGGCGGCTGGACATCAGTGTGTTTCAGAAGATTCACGCTGTTTACAGTCAGTCTGCAGTCGTGTGCTGTGGTTAAGCAGTGTGTAGTTCATCTCCAGCATCTCTTTGATTTACAGTATGTTGGATCTTATTTTTAGTTTAGTTTTTTTTTTATTAAGTGAAAAATATTCCCATGTTCTCAAATGTAACAGATTAGTAGTAGTAATTTTAGAATATCTTGAATGTACAGCCTTGCTTGTTTTAGAATATGCGGAACTATGAATATGCAAAAGATCCCCGTCTCCACTCATTCACACCAGCTCAGAGATCCACTCACTCAACTTTACTGTAGTAAACGCTGCACAATGGCAAGTGGAAATACTAATTCAGCCATATATGTTTGAACCAGAAAATTATACAGAAGAATAAGTGGAAGTGTGAATTATACAGGTTTGTCTACAAGTCAGTGTATCAGAATGGTAATGCGTTTTATGTATTGCTCTGACGTGAGACACATAACCGTAATTAATATGATTAGCCTTTAACTTGAATACGTTATCAAATGTATAATAATGTTGCTAATGTCGTGTTACACAAACCATGTTCCCGTTCACCATCTCAGAGTCAGACAGCTGCCTTCTAAAAATCATTATCCTTAGAAACGCTTTGAACAACATAGAACATTAGTGAAAAAGAGGCATATAGTTCATCATAATATACACTATATTGCCAAAGGTATAGGACACCCCTCCAAATCATTGAATTCAGGTGTTCCAATCACTGCCATGGCCACAGGTGTATAAAATCAAGCACTAGGCATGCAGATGCTTCTACAAACCTTTATGAAAGAATGGGTCGCTCTCAGGAGCTCAGTGAATTCAAGCGTGGTACCATAATAGGTTGCCACCTGTGCAATACTGAGGCACAGTGCGCAGAAGTCGCCAACTTTCTGCAGAGTCAGTAGCTACAGACCTCCAAACTTGACTGGCCTTCAGATTAGCTCAAGAACAGTGTGTAGAGAGCTTCATGGAATGGGTTTCCATGGCCGAGCTGCTGCATCCAAGCCTTTCATCACCAAGTCCACTCCAAAGCGTCGGATGCAGTGGTGTAAAGCACGCCACCACTGAACTCTAGAGTAGTGGAGACGTGTTCCCTGGAGTGACCAATCACGCTTCTCTGTCTGGCAATCTGATGGATGAGTCTGGATTTGGCGGTTGCCAGGAGAACGATACTTGCCTGACTGCATTGTGCCAAGTGTAAAGTTTGGTGGAGGGGGGATTATGGTGTGGGGTTGTTTTTCAGGGGTTGGGCTTGGCCCCTTAGTTCCAGTGAAAGGAACTCTTAATGCTTCAGCATACCAAGACATTTTGGACAATTTCATGCTCCCAACTTTGTCGGAACAGTTTGGGGATGGCCTCTTCCTGTTTCACCATGACTGCGCACCAGTGCATAAAGCAAGGTCCATAAAGACATGGATGAGTGAGTTTGGTGTGGAGGAACTTTGGCCTGCACACTGGCCTCCTGACCTCAACCCGATAGAACACCTTTGGGATGAATTAGAGCAGTGACCAGGCCTTCTCGTCCAACATCAGTGCCTGACCTCACAAATGCGCTTCTAGAAGAATGGTCAAAAATTCCCATAAACACACTCCTAAACCTTGTGGAAAGCCTTCCCAGAAGAGTTGAAGCTGTTATAGCTGCAAAGGGTGGGCCATATTATACCTTACGGATTAAGAATGGGATGTCATTAAAGTTCATGTGCATGTAAAGTCAGGCATCCCAAAACTTTTGGCAATATAGTGTATATCATTTACAGAATTCAAATGTACTATATTGTCAAATGTACCCGATTTTTCATATCAACGGAAAAATATACAGGGATAACCTGGCTTCTCTTGAGACTCCCCTGCTTCACAGCATAGTAATTATATGCTAAAGCCTGCACCCATGGTGAAGTGATTGGTTACAAGGTTTGTGACAAAAGGAACACCAGCTATTTCAAACAGCGTCTTTTTTTCAATGCAGTTTTAAGGAGAAAATACTCAATGGTGTTGACATGGATTTGCACATGGTTTGTCTTAAAGCATATTAAACGGGTCATGAACTGCATTGTGTTGTGTTATAATGTTTCCTGGGGTGCCCTTATAATGATGATTTTGCATGATTTTTACATCAAAAATTGTTAATTTAGAAATAAAAGGCATTTTCCTACCCTTATTTTAACCTCTTTTGAATGCTCTGTTTGATGGAGCGTGTCTGCTGTGAGACTTAAGTGTAAACGCCCACTGCTGTGATTGGCTGACATCATTGCATATGACATAAATATTACATGTGGAACTCTCTTGAAAATTTTAAGCAGAATTCAGTCACTGATAAACTTGTGCTGTTTGATTGACAGCTCCAACAATTGTAAAGGGAGCGTTCTTTGATCTCTTTCTTTATATAATTAAATCACACCTTAAATAACAGATTACAAATAAATAATGCTCAGCTGAGACGTTCACATTGTTGAAAATAAATAACCACATTCCTAGCATTAGGATCCTTTGGAAGGTAATGTTATTTGTAGTCCATCCTGTATTGCTCTTCTCTCCTCGTCATCTCACTAACACACCAGTGGGTGGGGCCAAAGTTGCGACGATGAAGTAGGCGTTGATTTTCTTCTGCAGAGTTGTTCTTTCACCTATCTATCATAGACAGGCACATTCCACAACAAGTCGTTCTCTGGGCTGGCTTACAATAAAATCTGTTTTTGGGCTAACAAGGAAGTTTTCAGTTCTGAAACTTACAGGATATTCTTATAGTATGATGACCTCTTATATGTCAAAAGCTCAAGGAAAATTTGATTTCTCAGTTCATGACCCCTTTAAAAACCTTTAAAAACTCAGCCCTTTGGTGAGTTTTTCACCAAACCCTATTGTATGCCTCCAGACCAGAACACTTGGAATATACAACATGTTGCATGGGATCGTTCTGTGATACTTTCTTTTTTAAAAGCTTGATGCTGGTCACTATTTACTGCCATTGTATGGACGAGCACAAGAGGGACATTTTTTTTTGTTTAGTTTTTTTGGTGGTCCGAAAAAGAAAGAACAGTATGCTGCATTAGAACAATACCAGGGTGAGTAAATTATGCCTTTTCCTAATTTTTATAGGATTAACTAATCCTTTAATATAGCGCTAATGCTGTGAGATGTGAAAAACATCTTTGAGTTATCTCCATTTAAGCCTTTTGTCTACAATAATATTGATATACGTTATACGATAGCTTTTTGATAAAAAAAAGAAAAAAAGGGGCACAAGCTAACGGCTAAAAAAGATAACTTGTGTGCTGTGGGAAAAGTGCCATTCGGTTTCATTCACTTCAGCTTTTGTCTTTCTCTGCCCACAGGCCACGATCATAAGAGAGCAATGTTGAGGCATCTGCAGTTTGCTTCTGCTCCTCATTGAGTGCACCACAAGGCCCTTACAACAATATCTCCACCGAGGGGTGCGGCAGCATAACTCATCCTTACTGTATTAATGATGAGCCAGTTGTGACTCCGCGAGACTTTGGCCAGTGTTACGCATACCGGCACAAATCATCACGGTGTCAGTTCTCAAGGGCATCGAGTCCTTTGAGAGCTAACCATATCACCACAGCATTCATGAAAGGAGCGTTCTCAAGGTTTGTGGTGTGATTTATATTTATTTATTTTTATGTGAGGGAACAAAATAGTTTTGGGGTGTTTATACTATTTTCCCTCCATATTTCAAGTGTTTTTTTCCCTCATATTAATCCATAGTCCCCTCCTTTTCATTCTTTCCATTGCTTTCTTTTACACATTTCT
Source organism: Paracanthobrama guichenoti (assembly GCA_018749465.1). Taxonomy (NCBI): domain Eukaryota; kingdom Metazoa; phylum Chordata; class Actinopteri; order Cypriniformes; family Gobionidae; genus Paracanthobrama; species Paracanthobrama guichenoti. The sequence continues at coordinate 40,616,029 of CM031945.1, forward strand.
TCTTCATTTTCTCATCCTTCTCTCTCCCTGTCCTCTTCCAGACGCATGTCCAATAGGACAGAATAATATTTGGACAGGTGTTCCTTTTTAAACACGTTATCCACAAGTCCAAGTACGCAGGGGACCGCACTACATAATTTTTGCGCTGTTTCTTTAAGAAGATGGATCTAAGGTTCAAATATACAGTACTGGCTGAGTCATACACAGCCGGCTATACTGTAATCTATAGAGCACTACATCCGTAATCCCTGACAATAAAAATCTGTTTAGCACCAATTTTCCTTTATTTTTTAAACGTTCTTTTTTCCTGTTTCAAACAACTGCAAAAAGCCACATCTGGAAGACAGATGTACGTCCCACAGCAAGCTCTCTCTCGCTCTCTGTGCTTAGAAACATGAGAGCAGGCTTGTGTCTCTCTCTCACTCGCTCTCTCTCTCTCTCTCTGGACGGACCACCCACATAAGGAAACGCCTTGCTGTACTGAAGGCAGAAATACAGGGATGGGTTTTTTGATGGATGGGTTTAGCAGACTATCACTTATGTCAATGTCAAATACATAAACCTGCTTTCGCAAAAGAGGGCGAGAGAGAGAGACGTCTTTGCATCTGTCTGTCTGACGTCTTTCTGCAGTGGCTTAAAAGCGTTTTCACAAGATGCGTGGCTTCTGAAGCTGTTAAAAGACTAAGCCTATAGACTAAGTTTTTTTTTTTTAAGAGACCCCCTTTCTTGCAGCACATATAGATGTGTAAAAATATCTTCATATTATATAACAAAACATCACATTAAATGGCATTTGTTTTGAAGATAGCACAATCACATTTTTTAGGCAAAACATTTAATATAATGAGTCTGTGAGGTTAAAATAATAAAACAATATTATATAATGAACTAAATGAAGAGTATTTGGACACTTTCTGGTTGTTAAATTAGTGATCATAATTATAGCTAATGTTATGAAAAACTTTGTGAATTTGAGGAGAACTGACTTGCATCCACTAAAAAACACCACAACAAAGTACTTTATATTATATATATTATATGAAAAAACAATGTGTTACATGTCCATATATGCTGCTTATTTAATAGGCTATTGAAATATAAATAATTTTAAAATGTACACTATATATATTAAATGGTTTTTTTAAAACATTATGAAAATATAAAAAATGGAAATGTAATTAAGTAAGGTATAATCCACGGCTAGCTGTGCGTTAACCGACTCTAATGCATGACGTGGACGCAAAAAAACACCGACCTGTGGATTATGTCGCTTGTACCATTTGCCAGCATTGATAATCTAAAGCGGTTATTGATGTTTGCACCGAAAGGATAAAAATTATGGGTATGTTTGTCGTTTACAGCTGGTTAGATCTAGCATTCTGCCTGCTTTGAATCAGACACAGAGAGAGAGAGAGAGAGAGAGAGAGAGAGAGAGAGAGAGAGAGAGAGAGAGTTAACAATGGACCTGTGAGTTTAATTACTTAAAAAAAACAGCAATGCTACCCCCTCATTTCTGAGAAATATAATGCAGCAATTCAGCTATCACTAAAAGTCCCTGTTCCTGTTCCCTGTTCCCAAGTTCCTGTGCCCCTCAGTGTTTCTGTGTGTGCACAGCACGACCTCCGCTCTCTGTGTGCGCTTCAATGAAAACAGTGCATTAACAGTGATTAAGCTGACTGGAACTAGCTGTGTATTAAACACCTTTATTGCACACCTCCCAGCCAATCAGAATCGAGTATTCAGACGGACCATGGTATGATCACAAATAAATACTGGAATTTAATATATTTTGTATATGCCTATATGGGATTTCATATTTGTTTAGTTTCATATATGAATTATTTCTTAACTCCAAACGAATGACCTGTGATTGCCCGTGAAACCTGTGATTGCTAAAAGACTCTACATGTGCGTATAAATAACACACGCAAATTAGTCACCCCATCACTGATTGTTTCCATTATGCCGTTTTATTTTCATACTTCAGAACAGCTGCAGAAACATTTGAACTGCAAACCAATTAGGTGACAAAATTGCACATGAAAAACGCTTATGAGGAGCGCTATTAAATTTATGATCATGCGATCTTTGTAGCATGCATTTGTTCCATAGCAGCTGTTTAGGGCAGCAGTGACCTAATAAAGACACTGTTATGCACCTAGATCCCGAGATGTTTGCAGTCTGTAAACAAATTCAGACTTTATAGTGTGCTTCGAGTTCAGTCCTCACTTCAAAGAAAGCATTCAGGATTACTAGTGATAAACGAGTTTAACTTGTGCAGTATGTGTGGAATAAAGCTTTTTAGTGACAGTGTTAAGACGGTAATCTTCACTCCATTACTTTACAGAGATCCTAAACAGATGCTTTTAAAACTCAAAATATCTAGCCTTAGTGCAACACGAAGGGTGCACACAATAAGAGAAATCTCATCTAAACCCTTCTCTGTTCATCATTACAATTAGACTTGTTTTTGGACTCTTTAAGAACTCAAATGTTTGGTAACACTTTATAATATTTTTCATGAATAACATTAATAAACATTATTGCATATGTCATGCTGAACAGATCAAGTTAATGTATATTCATAGCTGGAATACTTTGTATACATACACTGCCGCTCAAAAGTCTGGGATCGGTAAGATTTTTAATGTTTTAAATTAAGTGTATTGTGCTCACCAAGGCTGCAGTTGATGCAATTAAAAATGCAAAAAACAAACCAAAAAAATTAATATTGTGAAATATTATTACGATTTAAAATAACTTTTCTATTTGAATACATTAAAATGTAATGTATTCCTGTGATCAAAGCTGAATTTTCAGCTTCATTACTCCAGTCTTCAGTGTCACATGATCCCTTATGCTGCTCAAAAGCATGCATTATTATTATCGGTTTTGAAACACTACCGTTCAAAAGTTTGGGGTCAGTAAGATTTTTTTTTTTTAATTCAGCATGGATGCATTAGTGACAGTAAAGACATTTATAATGTTACAAAAGATTTCAAATAAATGCTGTTCTTTTGAACTTTCTATTCACCAAAGAATCCTGAAAAAAATGTACACAACTGTTTTCAACATTGATAATGATATTAAATGTTTCTTAGAATGATTTCTGAAGGATCATGTGACACTGAAAACTGGAGTAATGATGCTGAAAATACAGCGCTGATCACAGGAATAAAATAAATACAAATAAATATATATATATATATATATATATATATATATATATATATATATATATATATATATATATATATATATATATATTTACATATGCTTATATTATAATTTATATATCGGATTTTATGCATCTATATATTCATTGGATTTTTATTAAAAATCCAACAGACATACATATAATTTTGTATAAGAAAACCTGTAAATCTGTCTAAACTGAGCATTTGAGGATTTTTTTATTAAAATAAAATTCTGCACTATTTCTGGATCAGAAATGACAAGCAGTCGTGGTGGCCCTGAGCGTGTGCTGGCATGATCATCAGGTTTTACACAAACTTGTGTAAAGTGCTTCTGTCGTTAAAGCAAAAGCAGGGACAACCCAAAAGCTAAGATTTTGAACTTCAAGTTCATTTTTCAATTCAACTTTAACTCAAATTATAATAATATAATTTGTAATGGATTTTTTTTTTTAAATTCAACTAGAAAGCATGCAAAAGGATTTCATTAGTGTCCATTACCTGACTATATATTCAGAGTGGAATGTGTAAGAACAACTGATCTGTTTTTTGATGTTTCTTAATAATGAAAAATACAATAAGCTGTTACCAAATTTTCAAGTGCTCATTTGGTTTTTCGTTTCCGTCTACCCACCTCCGTTGCCACAGAGCCCACCGTTGCTCCCATGGCCCCTCCTAAGGGCCCCCCGACGAACAACCCCACAACCGACCCCAATAAAGCACTGCCCCTCACCATATTCGGGAGCCACAGAAGCCACCCGACCACACTGTCCCACAACCAGCGTAAGAATGAGGAGTCAGGCGTGGAGACGCAGAGGTCTGCGATTCCCTCAACCACCAGATCGTCCACACTTCTCTCTGCTTCGGCCCTTATTCCCTCCGAATCGTCTTCTCCTCTTTCTCTTCTGCTTCTCACGATCTCCTCCTCCTTCTCTTTCACTCTCCTCTCAGCCTCCTTCAAGAGAGGGCAAGTGTAGAATTGTGTCCCGGTGTCTTTCACCATCTGCTCCACCTTTATCAGCAGCTCCTCCACATTGTCCTCCTGCAGCGGGTGATGTCGATCCCCGCACTTCTGTACGAGCTCTAGTAAGTCGGCCCGTTCGGTGCTGAGATACTCATCCAGTGAAACATCCTCAGGCAGGCGGTCCATGCGAGTGAAGAGCACCATTGCGTGTTTACTAACGGCTTCAGGACCAAACACCTTCTCGATGGTCTCCAAAATCTGGAGCTCCAGGTTGCTGGGCCGGTGAACAGGGACACAGAGCAGGAAAGCGTGGGGACCCGGCGCCGATAAAGCCGCGCAGAGTGAAAACTGGCGGCGGACGTCCTCAGCGGGGCGCTCGATGCACAGGCAGTCAGGTGTGTCCACGACAGCCACCTGCACGGAAGAAAACTATATCTCAAGAAAAGGCCACTTTAATAAACAGATGTGGATACAGTCATTAAAAAAATAGTATAATTGTTCAATAGAACAAAAAATAGCCATGAAAGGTCACGTGTTAAGGCCCGTTCACACCAAGAATAATAACGATATTGTTCTAAATTTAAAAGAATAGTCCACCCCACAGAAACCATATTGTTGGAATTGACTTTTTTCCAGTTGATAAACGATAAAAACATTGACAGCCAATCAGAATCCATCCTGTTTTAACGAGCGCAAGCATTTAAAGAGACAGACACAAAACTGCACCATGTGCTTAGAATAAACAGAACGGTCATCCGCTGGTGTAGACGCTAATAGTTATCGTTATCGTTCTTGGTGTGAATGGGGCTTTACAGTGATTTTACCATGGTAAAGGGATGTTCTACAAGGTGTAATATATTTTATTGGTTTAAGGTAACAGGCCACTTTCAATTGCATAAAATATTTTAATATTTATTTAAAAAAATTATATACATTTTATTTGTAATATATTTAATAACACTTTACAATAAGATTCCATTAGTTAACATTAATGCATTAACTAGTACATATATTTATTACAGTATTTATTCATTTGTTAACATCAACTGTTCATTGTTAGTTGTGATTTTCTTTCTTTTTTTCACAACTTTTAATGTTTTAGTAAATGTTTAAATTAACATTAACCAAGATTAATAAATGCCTTAGAGGTATTTTTGGTAAGGTTTTAATTTAGGGTCCAATTCTCACTATTAACTAGTTGCTTTTTAGCATATTACTAGGATATTGGCTGTTTATTAGTACTTATAAATCACATATTAATGCCTTATTCTGCATGATCATATTCTACATCCCACCTAAACTTAACATTAATAAGCAGTAATTTGTAGTTTATTGAGGCTAAAGTTGTAGTTAGTTGAGAATCGGACCCTAAACTAAAGTGTGACTTTATTTTTCATTGTTAGTTCATGTTAAATAATGCTGTTAACTACTTTAATTGTAATGGAATGTTTTTTTTTTTTTGTTTCAAAGGTTTAATGGTACAAAGGTTTTATATTTGTAGACAAATATAAATTGTGCTAACATATGAAATTATTTACAAAGCTAAAATGTAATTAAATGTAATTCATTCCCAAGTTGCATCTCAGTTTTCAAAACTATTGGTTTATAATTGCACTTTTCTAAAACAACCAACCAAAGAAAAGGCAGTTAAGGTTTGCTAAAGGTTTTGTGGTTTATGACGTGCATATATACATTTCTTTTGATATGCCTAGTCACGTAATAGGAAATCACCTACTTGCCTTGATGCATCTTTATTTCTTTGAAATTCTTTAAAAACGATGTGCAGGACTGAATAATCAGGTGGCCCCCGTAGAGTTTTAAGAGAGGCATGAACCCACCTGTCGTCCTGCCAGCGTCACGCGTCTCTTCTGACAGGCAGTGACTGGTGTCTCAGGGCCTGTACAGTCGGACTCAGATGTTGGGCCGCCCAGGATGGCATCGACCGCAGTGCTTTTCCCAGCGCCCGCTGAGCCCAGCAGCACCAGTCTCAACTCTAGAACCACAGACAGAAACAGACAAACTGCATGAGCTGCAAAGAAACCACTTTTCTCTAAATAACAACTTATGAAAATACTATAAAATGTTTCAGTTGACTTTAGATTTTAGTTGTACTGTTGAATAAATAATGGGGGAAAAAAGTCATGTTAGTGGTTTTATAAGTGTTAATGCAATCTCATCTATAAATTAATACATTTAATTACTGAAAATTCCACCACAATACTGGCATATTAAAACATATATCATTTATCATTGCATGCCAAATTAATTTACAATTTTGTCCACATTTGATTCTATTTACAACATTTTGAGTTTGATTTTAAATGTTCTTGTTCAATATTTTAATTTTAATCAAAACATACAGAATGTATCTTTACTACCATCTAATAATACCAGCTAGATTATTATAACTTATAAGAAACATGCAGAAAATGGGAACAAAACTAGCAGTTCATTTAAAGTTGCTTTAAAGCCTTGTACTGTTAAACATTTTTTTGATCAAAGTCATTTATGGGTGTGGCAAATTATTAGAAATCTGGGTTTAGCAAACAAGCAAGAATTGTTTAATTATGTTCTTATTTAATAGGGGAAATTATGTTTCACAAGCAAATCAGTTAAACATCTGAGAGAAAAGATCTTTTGCTTTCCAGACAAATACTGCTACTTGTAATTCTACTCGCATGTTGTACTTCCTAAAAACTAGGATACATAAACTGATCCCTGACTGAAAAGACTTAAACGTAAAAGCAATGAGAGTGCATTTTTCTCAGATAAATATTGTGGGATATAGTATATTTCATGGACAACCGGTAAAAAGAAATGCTAAACATAAACTAGAAATGCCTGGAGTAACCAATAAAAAGTAAAATATGTGTGTTTGTGAATAATGTGTATACTTAATACCCAAAGTTCAATTTCTAATTAAATACATAGCCTAAAAAAGGCATTGTCACTATGATGTATTACACAAACTGATAAGCAGGATAGAATAATGTGAAAGCCAATATTGTTAGTGATGCATCGCATAATTTTGATGCAATACCGCCACCTAAAGACTGAACTGATACATAACACCTTTCATGATACGAAATATCCATAATGTGACTTAAAGGGATAGTTCACCCAAAAAATGAAAATGAAAATTTTCATCAAATGAAAATGGAAATGAAAATCATTTGGGCCTACTCACCCTCAATATGTTCCAAACCTGTATGAGTTTCTTTCTTCTGTTGAACACAAAGCAGACATTTTGAAGAATGATGGTATACAGACAGCTGACGGCACCCATTGACTTACATATATAGGAAAAAAATACTATGGAAGTCAGCCGTCATACACATTTGGAATAACATAAGGGTGAGTAAATGATGACACAATTTTCATTTTTGGGTGATCTATCCCTTTAAACTGCAACATTGGATTTGATAAAGGTTGTCAAATATCAACCTTTGATAAAGGTTGATAAAGCAATGCACACGATCCATCCGCATACACGAGATGTAAAACAAAACGTGATTCATCAGACCAGGCCACCTTCTTCCATTGCTCCGTGGTCCAGTTCTGATGCTCACGTGCCCACTCAACATGCTTCACTGTTGGTGCTTTTTAAGTTCTTGAGCAATTTGAGCTACAATAGCTCGTCTGTTTGATCGGACCACACGGGGCCAGCCTTCGCTCCCCACGTGCATCAATGCGCCTTGGCCGTCCATGACCCTGTCGCCGGTTCTCCATTGTTCCTTCCTTGGAGCACTTTTGATAGAGACTGAGCACTGCAGACCAGGACACCCCACAAGAGCTGCAGTTTTGGAGATGCTCTGACCCAGTCGTCTAGCATCACATTTTGGCCCTTGTCAAACTCGCTCAAATCCTTACTCGCTTTGTCAACTTTGAGGACAAAATGTTCACCTGCTGCCTAATATATCCCACCCACTAACAGGTGCTGTGATGAAAAGATAATCAGTGTTATTCACTTCACCTGTCAGTGGTCATAATGTTATGACTGATCGGTGTATATTTACCATTGTACAAGCCCAAAAGTAAGGTATTAGGCTGGTACCGCAAAAACCTTGGTGGTTTGTTTTGGTAAATCACTTCAAACCTCTTTCCTTTGGATCTGTCCACCCTCCTTCAGTGCTTTCTGGTATTTCGTTCTCCTCCTGGTGAAGTTCATCTGGTGTTGTTGTTCCCTCCATAGTCTGCACATTGAAAGGACAACAGAACATATTGAATTGTGCAGTAACTGTGAATTGCCTTAAAATAAGCACACTGCAGTTGTCATCTAATGGGAAAATAAGTGGGTTAATGGTGGACATCATTCCATTCAGATGACTCAGCAGAGAGGAACCACCACACAAACACACATTTCACATACCTCAGCTGCAGTAAAGCACTTTTCAAACTGCCTCATTTCAACTGACAGCTTAAAAACAGACTAAGACTTAAGTGATCAGCTTCCACTAAAAGTGTGGTGTGCCAAACAACTGATTTTGATTATGTGAAAGCTGATAAATAACACAAGCTTGAAAAGCTTACCTTCAAGTGAGAAACTGATCTCTCGTGTGTGTGTGTGTACCGTAAGCTTATGAGCTGGCCTGCTCTGTGTTCCTCTGCACTTCCTGTTTCTCCTCCTGCTGTTCAGTCAAAACACTGCCGGCAATGTGGCTCTGCCCAAACATGTGATGCTGTCGAGTCGCCTTCCTCCTCCCCCTCTCTGTCTATGAAACACACCTCTTTTACAGAGGCTTCTTAAAGGTGTGTCCATGAGCACTGTTTTCATGAACAGGGTGAGTAAAGGGCTAGTGTGTTACAGTATTATACAGCCTGAAATCACAAACAGGAAGTTAAGCGCTCTTCCTCAGTTCAAACATCTGCAAGCTCAATGCCATAGTTAATGTAACGTTACTGATTTCCCATTTCTCATTTCATAGGGTAATTTAATATTGCCATTTTCCAAGAACCTTTTGTTACCACAATAGGTTCTTGGAAAATGGCAATACAGGAATTTCTGGTTTGAAAAGGCTTTAAATATGAACATATAAACCTTTAACAATCACTCTATTTCCAACATATGTGCATAAATACAATAATTTATTATATTTTTTAAAGAAAGAATTAAAGAATTAAGAAATGAGAATTAAGAAATGTTCGTATGAACTAACAGAAGAAAACAGTTCATTGTTTGAATTAACAAATAATTAAAATGATTGAATTAAATAATTTTTTGAAGTTGACACAAATCTGATAACAGTATCGTTTCAAAACCGGTCTCAAGGTTTGCGTCCTATAGCCGCCGGGCGCTGTTGTCGAGCTGCTGGATCTGATTGAGAGTTTTCCATTTTGGTTAAAAATGGTGTTGTGTAATGGACAGTAGTGAAGTATTTTTACTTTCTACTCAAGTAAATTTTTCAAGAATGTATTTTATCAGTGTTTTTCTTTGGAAAACTTTTACTTCACTACATTCCAAAGCATAATATATAATGGTCATACTTTTTTACTGCACTACATTTCATAAAAGTTGTTTTTACATAAAAATATAGTACTTTATTACTTGTACTCAAGTACAATTTTAATTATTTTTACTTGAGTAAAAGTATACATTTTTAATGTAATTAAGTATTAAATGATATTCAATATGAAACGTAGTGCAGTAAAAAGTACAATATAATGTTTTGCAAACGGTTTCCAAAGAAGAACACTGATAAAGTACATATACACACAGTCACATGCATGAATGTATTTACATTACAGCACAAAAATATCAAACCTAGCTGCATTCATTTGAAAGAAAAATAACTTGTCATTCAGGGTTCAAAATGAAGACAAAATATATTTGGACACTTTTTGGGATAGGGATAGTCCACCCAAAAATGAAAATTCTGTCATCATTTACTCACACTCATGTTGTTCCAAACCTGTATGGCTTTCTTTGTTCTGCAGAACATAAAATATATTTTGTAGAATGTTGGTAACGAAACACTTTTGGTTCGTATTCCACTGTCATTTTTGTCCATATAATGGAAGTCAATGGGAACTGAAACTGTTTGGTAACCAGCATTCTTTAAAATATCTTTTATGTTTTGCATAAGAAGGTAAATTCATATGGGTTTGGAACTACTTGAGGGGGAGTAAATGGCGACATGATTTAAATTTTTGGGTGAACTATCCCTTTAATGGAAAATGGCCATAGTTAATGTAATGAATTACACAAATGAAGAGTTCAGATGCAGAAGCCTCTAAATCTGTCTGACGTTTTTCTTTAAAATAAGCATTTTTGTCAGGCTCCTATGTATAGGTTTCTACCCAAGTACCGGTACTTCTGAATGGGCTGAGGCTGGGATTTAGCGGGTTTGAAGTGATATGAGCGAGTTTGAAGTGGTATTTTATGAACTTATACTATATGTGGAGAGCATTCACTCAGTATCATTATCTCATTTTTGACCGAAGTGGCTTTTAGAGACTTTTTCATCTGAACTCTTCAAATGTAGTTACTCTTGAAGTTTAATATCTGATGCAATCTAATACACATTAAGAAACATTAAGGTTTTGTAATGTTTTTGAAAGTAGTCTCTTAATCTCACCAAGGCTGCATTTATTTAATAAAAAACCTGTAAAATAAATAAATAAATAATGCTGTGAAATTGTATTACAATTTAAACTAACTGGTTCTGTTGTAATATATTTTAAAGTGCAATTTATTCCTGTGATGACAAAACTGAATTTTTAGCATCATTACTTCACATTAATTTATTAATAATAAATAAATACATAAATATATAAATACATAAATACACATATATATATATATATAACATTTCACAATATTACTTTTTTTAATATATATATATATATACACAGTATTTTTTAATCAAATTAATGCAGCCTTTGTGAGATTAAGAGACCAAAAACATTAAAAAGCTTTAATGTTTCCAAACGTTTGACTGGTGCTGTATGTCAACATATTTTTTTTGGAGGCCACCATATGTGCACATGAGGAAAATTAATTTATAAAAATGTTGAATGTTGAAAAAAGTCAATGCAAACTGCACATATATCAATGCAAATATATTTTACTTATTTTTCCATCTTCTAAAACTACCAACAATCAATGACTTTAAAGGCGAACTAAACTGTTGGTGCAGTAAGTAATTATTTTATGGCTACTGATACCTATCATGTTGGACACTGCATTTGATGCCACTGTAAAATATTCACAGGCGTATTTGATAAAGTTATTCAGCAACCGAAAATGAACTATAATTTGCAGGTTAGCAAGATGTGAGACATAGTCATCATGTTCGTCATGCGATTTCAAAATGGCGGCTACCGTGAAGTGGGACCTGCTCACAGGTTTTGTTTTTTTTGCACTGGGGTCTTCATGTCATGTAAGTGTACATTATTATAAAAATATTTGTAAAATGAGCTATGTGGTTTTTAAAGTATAAAATATTTTTGAAAAGGAAAAAAAAAAAATACTTAGTGCACCTTTAAAATTATTTTATACATGCTTGTCCTGTAAACGTGCTAAAACTTGAAAACTACAGGGGTTGGACAATGAAATTGAAACACTGGCCAATAGTGTTGAAGTTTCATGCCTATATTTGCACAGCCTGGTGGCCAATCTTCACTGATTGCACATTCCATCAGCAAGAGCAGATTGTGAAGGCTGAATTAGCAGAGCAATAGCACAGCTGCACATAAAATATTCAATCCACACAACATAAAGTAAGACATATCAGCTCAAAAGAGGACAAATTGTTTGTGCGTGTCTCGCTGGCTCATCTGTGACCAGGACAGCGAGTCTTTCCCACCACGTAGGATGAACCGCATTCAACTGTCGACGCAAGAGGAAGCTGTCTGAAAGGGATGTCCAGGTACTAACCCGGATTGTATCCGGAAAACATAAAACTACAGCTGCCCAAATCACTGCAGAATTAAATGCTCATCTCAACTCTCCTGTTTCCACTAAAACTGTTCGTCGGGAGCTTCACAGAGTCGATTTTCATGGTCGGGCTGCTATCGCCAAAACTTTGGTCACTCGCGCCAATGCCAAATGTTGATTTCAATGCAGGAAATCTTGGACTGTGTCCAACAAGATCAATCTTGAATATCTACCTTTTGTTTCTCCTTATGTGAGGAATCTGGGTGTGGAGTTTGACAACTCTCTCAAGTTTAATAAACATTTGGTTCTAGTTTTGCTCATCTCCACTTAGTTGATAAAATTAAGCCGTTTCTATCCAAGAAGTCTTTAGAAGTTGCAATCCATGCTTTTATTATGACTAGGCTGGATTATTGCAACTCTCTTTATTACGGTATATCAAAGTCTTAAATTTCTCGTTTAGTGGTTCAAAATGCAGAAGCACAATTTCTGAAAGGATTTAAAAATGACGCATGCCACTCTCCTTCTGAAAGACCTACACTGGTTGCCAGTTAATTACAGAATCAAGTTTAAAATTCGATTATTTGTCTACAAATCTTCACATAATCAAACGACAAGCTATCTGTCTAATTTACTCCACCCCTATAATCCCTCACAAAGCCTAAGATCAAAACGTACTCCAAATTCCAAGAACTCGCTTAAAGTGCCGGGGTAATAGAGCTTTTTCCATGGCTGGTCCCACTTTATGGAACAGCCTTCCACCATATTAGAGTTGCTTCTACCTTGTCTGCATTCAAATCTAGTATAAAATATACTGTTTCTCTTTTCGTTGGCTTTTAATACATTGTAATGTCTTGTCTACCATCTTATGGTCTTTTGAATTTGTATTGTACAGCACTTTGGTCAGCCTTGTTGATGTTTAGAAATAAACTGAACTGAAACTGAACTGACTGTGGACAATGTGAAACGTATTGTTCTCTGATGAGTCCACCTTAACTGTCTTTCCCATAATTGTGGGCTGCAATATCATGGCATTCCCTACTGTGCTTGATGGGTGCACTACCGAACCGTTCTGGAGGACCATGTGCACCTAATGGTTCAAACATTGTGCCCTGAAGAGTGTGCCATGTATCAGCATGATCATGCACCAATACACACAGCAACACTTGTGACAGAATGGTTTGATGAACATGAAAGTGAAGCTGAACATCTCCCATGGCCTGCACAGTCACCAGATCTAAATATTTTTAAGCCATGTTGGGGTATTTTGGAGGCACAAGTCGGAAAACATTTTTCTCCACCAACATCACGTAGTGACCTGGCCACTGTTCTGGAAGAGGAATGGATCAGATTCCCTCTATCCACTCGGAAGGACTTGTATCTGTCATTCTCAAGACGAAACTGATGCTGTATTGACCACAAAAGGAAGCCCTACACCAGGGGTGGGCACTTCCAATCCTGGTGGGCCACTGCCCTGCAGAGTTTAGCTCCAATCCTGAAAAACTTCACCTACATGTAGCCATCTATTAATCCTGAAGACACTGATTAGTTGGTTCAGGTGTGTTTGATCATTGTTGGAGCTAAACTCTGCAGGACAGCGGCCCCCCAGGACTGGAAGTGCCCACCCCTGCTCTACACCATACTAATAAATGATTGTGATCTAAAACCAGGTGTTTCAGTTTCATTGTCTAACCCCTGTATATTATTACAACATTTACAATACAAAAATACAATATGTAAGACATGAAATGAAGATAGCGCAGTTAAACTGCTGTTGATATAAATTAAGTCAACATTAAATTAGAAAAAAACAACATTGGGCCATAAAATTAAACTACACATTTGTATAAAACATTACAAAAGTATGTGAATTAGACCACATATACTCACAAACACATCTTAAAACAGAATTTTCAGACACCAACACAAACACGAAAGGGGAAATTCAAAAGTGTCCTGTAAAATAGGATTTTTTCTTATAACTATAAAAATGACTAACATTTTAAATACAATTTTTAAAAACATGTCAGAGACTAAGAATGTCCATTGATCAGAAAAAGTTAAAAAACCAACTCTGGTCCTCAACTGGTTCACTGTTTGGTGCTTCTGGGAATGTGTCCAAATATATCCCAGTCTCTTGTAAGTGCCTTTTAAGAGATTCATAGTCCAGGCATTATGTAAGCGATGTTGTCCAAAGTATTTGACTGCAAAAAAGTAGGTGAGGGTCAGGAGAAGAAATCATAAAGTTTGCATTTGAATTGCAAATAAGAAGCTTTTGTAAAGAGAGTTTTTGGAGAAAACAAGTTAATTTTTGGGGACCCCATAATAAAAAAAACTGCAGTGTGTGAAAGTGTCTCACCAGGACATTGCGTGGACAGCCGTTGAGCTGGGGAACTTGTGCTGTCAAGCAGGTTAATGGACCCAGAGCACATAAAATAGAGTCCAACAGAACCGAAAGACTGCCAGACACCGCCACCATCCCCTGCAGGACGAACAGAGACGTTTATGAAGATGATCTACACTGATGAGCCAAATCATTATGAACACCTGCCTAATATGCAGTTAGTTCTCCGCATGTTGCCAAAACAGTGCTGACCCGTCGAGGCATGGACTCCACTAGACCCCTGAAGGTGTCCTGTGGTATCTGACACCAAGACATTAGCAGCAGATCCTTCAAGTCCTGTAGGTTGCGAGGTGGAGCCTCGGCACAGATGGCAGGGTGCATTATCCTGCTGTAAGAGGCCACTTTCACAAGGGAACACTATTGTCATGAAGGGGTGTACCTGCTCTGCAACAATGTTTAGGTAGGTGGCACGTCTCAAATTTCCGTCCACATGAATGGCCAGGTTTACCAGCAGAACACTGCTAGGTAAGTGGTACACGACCGTCCATGTTATGTAAAAGAAAACGTGACTCATCGGACCAGGCAACCTTCGACTGCTCCAAGGTCCAGTTACAACACTTGTGTGCCCATTGTAGGCACTTTCAACGGTGGACAGAGGTCATCATGGGCATTCTGACTGGTCTGTGGCGGCGTGGCCCCATACGCAGCAGAGTGTGAAGCACTGTGTGTTGTGACACATTCATCATAAAAATGTTGTGTAACTTGTGCCACAGTAGACCTTCTGCTGGCTCAGACCAGACGGGACGTGCATCGATGAGCCTCGGGTGACCAGCACCCTGTCGCTGGTTTGTGGTTTGTCCCTCATTGGACACTGCTGGTAAATTCTCTCCACTGCTGACCGGGAGCAACACACAAGCCTTCACATTTTAGAGATGCTCTGACCCAGTCATCTTGCCATAACAATTTGGCCCTTGTCAGTGTCACTCAGCTCTTTATTCCTGCCCATTTCTCCTGCATCCAACATGATTACGAGAACTGATTGTTTGCTTTCCATCTAATAGGGCTGTTCGATTATGGCAAAAATCATAATCACGATGATTTTGCTCAATATTGAAATCACCATTATTTTTACACGATTATTGGTGGGTGATAATATCAAAGTTTTATTTCATGATATGAGTAATTTTTTTATTTATTAGGCTGCTGTCACTTTAAGAGCTACACGGATCCAATATACTGTTACACACGCACTCTTTCTCAGCATTTACATTCACTTAATACATAACCGACTGTTTACAAGGATACTTACCAAAACGGCATTTCTACATATTTGTGTGTGAGCTATTTGCGTATCTGATGGCCATAGTATATGCGCATTCTGACCCGTCTTGGAGCACACACAGAAGGCCACCTAGGGAACAGCGTCTCTTTCGTGGTTTAATACCTTTTTAATAACACTGTTAAATATTAAGCACGTCCTGCAGTTTAGCAACAGTAGACTATATTATACATCACTCATTAATTTGGCTGATTTGGATGTTAAGTTTGGCTTAGGGAGGAACGAAAGCGCACCGCTGTGAAGGAAAGTGTGCTGGACTGAATGCAGCAGCATTCAGATAATCAAATATTATTCAAATAATCGCTTTACCTCGATTATTAGCCAAAAATCTATTACAATTAATCGCACCGCCCTATCATCTAAGCTACACAGACCTTAATATGTGGCCTTGTTAGGAGATGACCAATGATATTTCACTTCACCTGTGACTTCTCATAAAGTTTTGGCTCATCAGTGTATATGTGAAAAGAATATATGTGAATTTTTGCGACACAAACCTCCGTTTCCTGAAGTCGGTGTCCAATCAGAGACAGCGACTCGCCCAACAGCTGCAGGTGAGCTGCTGCATCTATGGGGTCCACATCAGGTACCCGCACAGGAGACAATGACATACCCAGAGACGAGCGGCCCTGAGGGGCCAATCCTGCTCCTAAACTGACACCTTTACTGGAGCCTGAGACAAGCAGATACACAGGGATCAAAATGTGTTGATACACGAGTAAAAAATAAAACGTGTAAGATAGTTAACTGAGAAAAACTGATCAGCTTTGGTCTCACCTTTACTTTTACTGTCTGAGGTTGATAAGGTTTTCCGCTTGACCGTCATAGCTTCAGCTTTATTCTGCTTGTGCTGGAGATATTGAGCTTTCTGTCTCCAAACCTTCCATGTCAGAAAGAGGACAACAAGAGAGGATATACAACACTGTCCCACATTTGACTGAAATTACAAAACGCTGCCATTATGTTCAAGTGTTTAAAGTATGGGAACAGCACCAGTCATGACCGCAAAGCCCTGCAAAGAGTAGTGCGCTTATCCGAGCGTATCTCAGGGTCAGCTCTCCCGTCTCTGCAGGACGTCTACACCAAACGCTGCAAAGGTAGAGCTACCAAGATCATCAAGGACTCTAATCACCCTGCAAACCCTCATTTCACGCTGCTACCATCTGGTAGCGCTCAAGCCTGATGGCCAAAACTGAGAGACTCAGGAGGAGCTTCTTCCCCCAGGCCATCAGACTCCTGAACTCAGTCACTTAACATCACGTGACTTCACGTCAGGATAAACATCGATACACTGACATTGCACTGCACTTTCTGTTCTCGTTGTTACTGTGTAACAACCTGTCATAAACCTGTTTGCACATTATACTCTTTATACATTTGTTAACCACATATTTATAAGTCTACAGTTTACTCACTGCAAAGTCTACTTCAATTATTTTATTCCACTTTATCCTTATTTGTTACCTTTTTTTCTCTTGACTTGATTATTTATAATTCTACAGATATAGACATTATATATATATATATATATATATATAGAGAGAGTACTTTTTTTATATCCTATTTCTATTATAATTTCCTCCTCGTGTTTTTAACTGTGAATTTGCACTGTCCATGGAGCGGACCTGTTTACATTTCACTGCCGGTTGTATATTCTGTATATAACTGTGTATGTGACAAATAAAACTCTTGAATCTTGAATCTTGAAGACAAACATGAACTGACCCATCGTGTCAAGATATGGCAAATCATTTGCTACTTTCAGTTTTGTTAATAACTAATAAAAATGGTTTTCAGTAACTGAAATAAAACTGAAATAAAATATAAATATTAGATGGAGAACCTGATGAATAGAAATGCTGCCTGGACAACTAACTGAAATACATAAGTTTAAGCTGATGTACTAAAATGAAAAAATGAATTAAAGCTAAATATAAATAATAAAAAAGACAAAAGCACATACAATTACTAAAACTTAAAAATAAAAGGAAAGTGAAAAGGAAAGTTACATTTTGATAAAAACTATGGGGAGCAAAATGCATAAAGTAATTTCAAGTCAAATTTATAAGGTAAAGGTAAAAGATGCTGACCAGTTTGTCTTTTTCAGGCAGCTGTTTCCACACCTCTGCGAGTTTCTTACTCAGCTCCCCGAAGACTGAAGCGGAAAAAGAACAAAAAATTCAGCCAATCATGAAACAGCACAGATGACTGACAGATGTGCAGAGAACAGCACTCACCTAATCCAGGCTGCTCTGCGTTGATATTGACCCTGTACTCTTTACAGAACACCTGATAGGCTGTCATGTTCTTCTTCTTGGGCTGACAGGATGAAGGGCAGAACATTCAAATGACTGCCAAAAGCAAACCTTCAAGGTGTTTGTTTTCTCTGGTGTAACAAAGTGCTTTAATTTACCTTGTCCTTGTCGTGTTTCTCTCGCTCCTTTTCCTCTTTCTTCTTCTTCTTCTCACCCATCAGTTCAATGCTTTGATGGTGATGGGATGAGGTGGGTGGAGCCATAGCGTACATGCCACCAGAAGAGCTGTGATTGGATGAGCTGTGAGAATGGGAGTGGCTTTTAGACTGATCACCTGATGAGCAGAGAGAGACAAGTTTAAATTCAGTAAAATCAGATTCAGTGTAACCACGGTAAAATGAAAAACAACAATCAATCAGTTTTAGCTTTACGGCAAGACACTACAGGCAAAAACATTTGCTGCATCCAAAATCACGTACTGTCTCTGAATTTGTCACGTACATTTGAATTTGACCATTAAAAAAAGTCTATATAAAGTTCTATATAGCATGAATGTGGGTAGTATGAATGAAATTTGGACCTACTACACGTCATGTTGTTACTGTCATGAGATTCACCAGCTTCTGTTGTGTCGCTTCGCTGTCATTCAGAAATCCTCTCGTGGTCTCATGGGATAGTAAAATGTCCATCGTATGCACACTTCAGAATCTCGGCGGAAGTAGTAGGTCATCCGAGGACTTTTAGCCTACTCTTTTTTTGAATACTATGTATTTGGACATAATACTCTGTTGGCGTACTGTTTTTCGCTTACTGTATAGTGGAGAAGTATGTGATTTCGGACGCAGCAATTGTTTTTCCATTACCTTTTTAGATTTTGGGCTATCATAACATCATAAGAAAACAAAAATACGCTTTTAAGTGTTTATGTTATTACACATTATCTATTTGCATCTGAGGGTTTTAATTACAATACACATTTTAAAGGCCTTTTTCTCAAAATGATTTTTTTCTCCTGCACTGAGCCAGGTATCTCCACTTTAGTAGCATTTACTTTTTTTCTGAAGGTTTCCACAGAGGATTTGTTCACATATTATTTGTGTTTATTCCTAAAAACATGGTGAATTTTTTTTTACTGGATGTTGACAGTATTTTCTGATTTATGGAGTGATAAAAGAGATATCCAAAGTCCCCTCTGTAAAACCTTTGACTCTAATGTCAACAAAATTAAACAAAGTTTGAACCTGGTTTTATCCAGTGTTCAGATTTCTGTTCTGGACATTTATGCCAATTAGTGCAAATTAAATCAATGCATATTTAGGGTGTGTTCACACTTGTAGTTTGGTTCTCTTGGTTTGTTTGGACCAATAAAAAAAAAAAAAAAAAAATTAACGTGTTTTCTGATGGAACTTAACAAACATTCAAATCAATGCTGTAAGTTTGGGCTAAAGGCGCTCGTTGTATGTGCGTACATATGATGGTGAAGAGCTTATAAAATATGTAAAGGAGTCAAAACAGCATCAGGAATCGCTCCGTCAGTTTATATGGACAGATTTTGACAGAGGGAGTGAGTCTACATTGTATGTACACAGATGTACACTTCAAGCAGCTCTATATCCCACAATTCAACTTGATTGTGATGTCACAGCAGATCGCGCTTAAGTGTATGATGTATTAATTATTTTAAGAATTAAATCGCATAATAGTGTATATAATATATTAATTATGTTGAGATTTAATCACATAATACTTGTAGCTACCTTATATTCACATTCAAAGTTTATACTACTGATTTTTTCAGTTTTTGTTTTTAGTTTATTTTTCTCCAACATCTCATATGCCTATAGGATTTTATATATTTTCTCCAACAACTTACATATATATAGAATGGTGTATAAAACAAATTCATAAGTAAAAAAAAAAAAAAAAAAAAAAAAGGGTTTAAATAATAAATCAGCTCAAGTGATCAAACGCAGCCTATGACAATAAAAAACAGGTGTGCTTGAGCATTCTGTTATTTTAGGGTCGCAACTTGTGACATCATGTCCTGTTTTTGGTTCGTTTACATGTCTTTTATCCGTGTCATGTTCATATTTCATTCAAACCGCAACAGAGTGCGTTTGGAAGCAGATGTTTTCAGCGGTCTCTGTCCACTTGTTTGGTGCGCACCAGGATTCAGTTGGTAGCGTTCACACTTATTTAAATGAACCGCATTAACAGAGCAATCGCACCAGGATTTGTTTTAATCGAACCAAACATGCCATGTGTGAACACATCCTTAAACACAACATTTCAGAAAAATTGTAATACAAAAAATGGTTGCAAATATTAATGTAATCAATCAAAGGTCTTATCAACCAACT
Source organism: Paracanthobrama guichenoti (assembly GCA_018749465.1). Taxonomy (NCBI): domain Eukaryota; kingdom Metazoa; phylum Chordata; class Actinopteri; order Cypriniformes; family Gobionidae; genus Paracanthobrama; species Paracanthobrama guichenoti. The sequence continues at coordinate 40,636,358 of CM031945.1, forward strand.
ATCAATTAGTTAATTTTTTTACCCAATTCACCTGGGGTGTTTTACCTTAAAGAAACTAAAATGCGTCTCACCTGGACAGCTTTTCTTCCCTCCGCTTCCTTTGCTGTGTTTCTTCTCCCTGGATCCTTTCTCTCTGTCTCTCTCTCTGTCCTTTTTCTTTTTGCTCTTCTTGCTCTTTTTCTTCTTTTTAGAAAGATGTGTGTACGAGTCGTCAATCACCAGCTCGCCGGCCTCTAGTTCTCCTCCTGAAGATGAGCTGTCTCCTCCCATGCCTCCGTAATGACCTGATGAATACAAACACACATTTAACACTGCAACAAATTCATGTTAAGGCTCAGATGATGATCTCAAAGTAGCTCACATTTATGCAGAAAATTACAGAAAATTCACAAGCGTTTAAGTGCTACTTGTACCTAGCAAACACCTAAAGCATCCTAGCATCACCATTCAGTAAAAATACAGTAGTTTTATTTTTGTTTCATTTGTTTGTTTTTTTAGAGCGTTTGGTCAAATGGATGTTGAAAGTTTGTCATACAGACACCAAGATTGATCAGTACTGACTGATACTGATACTGAATAAATACTTTACCTATCCTATAGAAAACAACTGTGAAAATAGTTTTGAATAACCATAGCTGGATGTGTTTTGAAGGCCTTATGGCCTACGTGACTGTGAGAAATAATTATTACAAAGGTCAGACGTGTCTGAGAAAGTCGTGTGGTCCCTGAGCGGTTTTTTCTTAGTCAGGGATTTTCCAGTAAGGGCTGAATCATACCAGAGAATTATGTAATTTGCTATTGTGAAATAACAGATACCAGAAATGTATAAGGCGGCACCCTGACAAGAGACAAATTCAGATGTCCTGCAGCAGGCATCTCAGCTTTTTTGCTTTGCCCAATAAAGTCTTATTTTGACTTCTGGAACTCCACCTCTTGAGCTTCATTTGCAAGAAAGAGATGTCTTTTCTCACAACAATACCAACACAGATTATGTTTCAGTTAAAGAAAAATTGATTCAGCATTTTGTTTTTATGCAGAACTGATTTATAAATTTTGTTTTATTTTTGTTTTTTGACAAAATAATTATTATTAAAAAATAATTTATAAAGATTTTATCATTTAAAATTAATAAAATAAGGTTTATAAAATAAAATGTACTACTACACTCACCTAAAGGATTATTAGGAACACCATACTAATACTGTGTTCGACCCCCTTTCACCTTCAGAACTGCCTTAATTCTACGTGGCATTGATTCAACAAGGTGCTGAAAGCATTCTTTAGAAATGTTGGCCCATATTGATAGGATAGCATCTTGCAGTTGATGGAGATTTGTGGGATGCACATCCAGGGCACTAAGCTCCCGCTCCACCACATCCCAAAGATGCTCTATTGGGTTGAGATCTGGTGACTGTGGGGGCCATTTTAGTACAGTGAACTCATTGTCATGTTCAAGAAACCAATTTGAAATGATTCGAGCTTTGTGACATGGTGCATTATCCTGCCGGAAGTAGCCATCAGAGAATGGGTACATGGTGGTCATAAAGGGATGGACATGGTCAGAAACAACGCTCAGGTAGGCCGTGGCATTTAAACGATGCCCAATTGGCACTAAGGGGCCTAAAGTGTGCCAAGAAAACATCCCCCACACCATTACACCACCACCACCAGCCTGCACAGTGGTAACAAGGCATGATGGATCCATGTGTTCATTCTGTTTACACCAAATTCTGACTCTACCATCTGAATATCTCAACAGAAATCGAGACTCATCAGACCAGGCAACATTTTTCCAGTCTTCAACTGTCCAATTTTGGTGAGCTCATGCAAATTGTAGCCTCTTTTTCCTATTTGTAGTGAAGATGAGTGGTACCTGGTGGGGTCTTCTGGGAGTTGTGGCTTCACAAATGCTTTGCTGCATACCTCGGTTGTAACGAGTGGTTATTTCAGTCAAAGTTGCTCTTCTATCAGCTTGAATCAGTCGGCCCATTCTCCTCTGACCTCTAGCATCAACAAGGCATTTTCGCCCACAGGACTGCCGCATACTGGATGTTTTTCCCTTTTCACACCATTCTTTATAAACCCTAGAAATGGTTGTGCGTGAAAATCCCAGTAACTGAGCAGATTGTGAAATACTCAGACCGGCCCGTCTGGCACCAACAACCATGCCACGCTCAAAATTGCTTAAATCACCTTTCTTTCCCATTCTGACATTCAGTTTGGAGTTCAGGAGATTGTCTTGACCAGGACCACACCCCTAAATGCATTGATGCAACTGCCATGTGATTGGTTGATTAGATAATTGCATTCATGAGAAATTGAACAGGTGTTCCTAATAATCCTTTAGGTGAGTGTATTGTTGATATTTATGCCATTATATTTATAAGTTGGTGTTATCTAAATCTAAACCAAGGCTGCATTTATATGATCAATCATACAGTAAAAACACTACTATTGTAAAATATTATTACAATTTAAAATAACTGTTTTCTATTGTAATATATTTTAAAATGTAATTTATTCCTGTGATCAAAGCTGTATTTTCAGCCTCATTACCCCAGTCTTCAGTGTCACATGATCCTTCAGAAATCATTCTGATATGATGATTTGATGATCAAGAAACATTTATTATTATTATTATCAGTTGAAAAGAGTGATAATTTTTTCAGGATTCTTTGATTAATAGAAAGTTTAAAAGATGTCTTTACTGTCACTTTTGATTCATTTAATGCTGAATAAAAGTATATCCCCCCCAAATCTTACTGACCCTAAATATACATTAAATATACATTTTATTTATTGAAACAATACATTAAATAAGTTACTATACATGTGAATACAGTAATTGGGTGTTTTGTTTTTTTTAAAGATCCACCAATGTCATTTATCGGAAGACCACAAAACCGATTAAACTGAAAAGCGAAATAATGTCTAATCATGAAGAGCCTCATATCAATATACGGTGTAAGTTCTCACTCACCCACAACCTCCACCTCTTTCCCCACCACAGGCAACGGCTCTCGGCTGTGCTGCTTTTTCTTTGGTGGCTTCGACATCATTTTGTCTTTGTCTTTCTCCTTCTTAATCACTCCTTTCTTCGAGCTGGAGGACGAATGATGACCTACCACACCCGAAGAGGAAGAGGAATGGACCGGGAAGGAGAATCCCTCGTTTGCCACTACACCTTCGTTCTTCTCTTTTGAAGAAAGGATGAGCTTCATCTTTAGTCCTTCAGCTTCACAGAGTGTCAGTGGCTCTCCTTTTCCAGCTCCTCCATGGAACAGCAGTGACTTTGAGGAGGAGGAATGCTTTTTAGACGAGGATGAGCCAGGTGGACGCGAGTGTGAATAGGAGTGGCTGCTTTTAGAGCCGCTGTCCTGTTTGCGGTCTTTGGAGGAGTGTGAGGAGGCGTGAGGCGGGTAGGAGGGCTTTTTGTAGAAGTGCGGGGTGGGGTCGGTGCCCGTGGCCAGAGGGGAGGTGATGGCCTCCAGGAGGCCCATGGCTGTATCTGTGGAGTTGGACGGGTGAGAGGTGGACGAGGAGGAGAGGGAGGGCGAGCGATCTGAAGACTTGCGCTTCTTCTTGTGGGGCGGTTGACCAGAGCTGTGATGATCTGTGGGGAGAGTTTAGAGACTATTTTAAAGCTGCATTATGTAACTTTTTTTAGTTAAATCAGTTATTAAGCAAGTGCATATGACATCAGTGTACCAGTGTACCAATACCATCTTAGTTTACCCCGATTCGTAACAGTAAGCTTATGATTTATAATTTGAGATCCGATCGAATTAATCCGATTTCATGGGAAATGTTGAAGTTTGACGTCATTTGGCTTTGCGTTCGTAACAGAAAGAAGAAGACCTGGTTTCTATATGGTGTGTGCTGAGGATGCAGATGCTTAGAATTTAAACTTGAAAGGACTAAACGGCAATCAGGGAAAGCGCCAGATCCCTGTGCTAAAACGAGAGTACATAATGGCATGGCTTAGAGGTGGCAACAACTCCAAGATCTGAAGGGACTGAAGGCTAATGCAGAGACGGATTTTTTTCTGCTGAAGTGGCTCAATAGGTAGCAAGCTAATTTGCAATGCGTGATCTGATCTGACTGAGCGATCATTAGATCTAAACGTCAGTAATGTGATTTACGCATACTAAGACCGTCATATCCATGTATAATGACAGATCCGCTCTGGTGTGGTGATCATAGCATACTGCAGCTTTAAGTATTCAAATTAGAAAAAGTGCCTGTTTTAGCAACCTACTGAATTGACCATCTAAAAAATAGTGCTGTTTTATAATGGTTTTAAACTTTTTTTCCCCTAAAATTGAAGGCAGCATCGCAATCCCAGAATGCATTGCAAAGTGAAGATTTGCCTTCATGCAGACACAGTGATCATGTGCGCCGATCGAACACCCACAGAAAAACACAAGATATTCTCCATTCCTTTTAACCAATCAAAAAATAGATTGAGATTCAGGAACTTTCTGATTGGTGGATCCCACATCAGGTCCCAGTGGGTCAACCTGACCCAAAAGCTTGTGCTTTTTTTGCACAATGATGAACTTAAGTAATTAACTCCAAAATCATCAGGTATATCAGCGAGAGAACGACACGTGACAACACTCTTGGAAATAAATATGTGTTTTTGCTTAGTTGGTAATGTATTTGCTGTCCATGTGTTTCTACCTACAATACACAAATAACTTTTTGTGTAATGAATTCATAAAGTACCTAGGTACGCAAGTATTCATCAAGTATGTAAAAGTATTCATAAAGTATTCACAAGTATAGAAACATAAATCTGCATCTATGGCAGTGATAAGAAATGTTATTATAATTTTATAATATGATTGCAATTATATATATAAATATTATATATAATAATTATTCATATTTTAATGCAGTTTAAATATGATGTAATAAACATTTTATATATATATATATATATATGTGTGTGTGTGTGTGTGTGTGTAATATATATATATATATAATATATATATATATATATATATATATATATATATATATATATATATATATATATATATATATATATATATATATATATATATATATATATATATATATATATATACACACATACATATATATATATATATACACACACACATATATATATATATACACACACATATATATATATACACACACATATATATATATATATACACACATATATATATATATACACACACACACACACACACACACACACACACATATATATATATATATATATATATATATATATATATATATATATATATATATATATATATATATATATATATATATATATACATATATATATATATATATATATATATATATATATATATATATATATATATATATATATATATATATATATATATATATATATATATATATATATATATATATATATATATATATATACATATATATATATATATATATATATATATATATATATATATATATATATATATATATATATATATATATATATATATATATATATATATATATATATATATATATATATATATATATATATATATATATATATATATATATATATATATACATATATATACACACATATATATACACACATATATACATGCTGGTCATATAATTAGAATATCATCAAAAGTTGATTTCACTAATTCCATTCAAAAAGTGAAACTTGTATATTATATTCATTCATTACACACAGACTGATATATTTCAAATGTTTATTTCTTTTAATTTTGATGATTATAACTGACAACTAAGGAAAATCCCAAATTCAGTATCTCAGAAAATTAGAATATTGTGAAAAGGTTGAATATTGAAGACACCTGATGCCACACTCTAATCAGATAATGAACTCAAAACACCTGCAAAGGCCTTTAAATGGGCTCTCAGTCTAGTTCTGTATGCTACACAATCATGGGGAGACTGCTGACCTGACAGCTGTCCAAAAGACGACCATTGACACCTTGCACAAGGAGGGCAAGACACAAAAGGTCATTGCAAAAGAGGCTGGCTGTTCACAGAGCTCTGTGTCCAAGCACATTAATAGAGAGGCGAAGGGAAGGAAAAGATGTGGTAGAAAAAAAGTGTACAAGCAATAGGGATAACCGCACCCTGGAGAGGATTGTGAAACAAAACCCATTCAAAAATGTGGGAAACATTCACAAAGAGTGGACTGCAGCTGGAGTCAGTGCTTCAAGAACCACTACGCTCAGACGTATGCAAGACATGGGATTCAGCTGTCGCATTCCTTGAGTCAAGCCACTCTTGAACAACAGACAGCGTCAGAAGCGTCTCGCCTGGGCTAAAGACAAAAAGCTGCTGCTGAGTGCTCCAAAGTTATGTTCTCTGATGAAAGTAATTCAGGGTCCCAGAGTCTGGAGCAAGAGAGGAGAGGCATACAATCCACGTTGCTGATGGTTTGGGGTGCCATGTCATCTGCTGGTGTTGGTCCACTGTGTTTTCTGAGGTCCAAGGTCAACGCAGCCGTATACCAGGAAGTTTTAGAGCACTTCATGCTTCCTGCTGCTGAACAACTTTATGGAGATGCAGATTTCATTTTCCAACAGGACTTGGTACCTGCACACAGTGCCAAAGCAACCAGTGCCTGGTTTAAGGACCAGGGGTATTGTGAAGAGGAAGATGCGATATGCCCGACCCAACAATGCAGAAGAGCCGAAGGCCACTATCAGAGCAACCTGGGCTCTCATAACACCTGAGCAGGGCCACAGACTGATCGACTCCATGCCACGCCGCATTGCTGCAGTAATTCAGGCAAAAGGAGCCCCAACTAAGTATTGAGTGCTGTACATGCTCATACTTCTCATGTTCATACTTTTCATTTGGCCAAGATTTCTAAAAACCCTTTCTTTGTATTGGTCTTAAGTAATATTCTATTTTTCTGAGATACTGAATTTGGGATTTTCCTTAGTTGTCAGTTATGATCATCAAAATTAAAAGAAATAAACATTTGAAATATATCAGTCTGTGTGTGATGAATGAATATAATATACACGTTTCACTTTTTTTGATTCAAGATTCAAGATTCAAGATTCAAGAGTTTTATTTGTCACATACACAGTTATATACAGAATATACAACCGGCAGTGAAATGTAAACAGGTCCGCTCCATGGACAGTGCAAATTCACAGTTAAAAACACAAGGAAGAAATTATAATAGAAATAGGATATAAAAAAAAAATAAAAAAAACTCTCTATATATATATATATATATATATATATATATATATATATGTCTATATCTGTAGAATTATAAATAATCAAGTCAAGAGAAAAAAAGGTAACAAATAAGGATAAAGTGGAATAAAATAATTGAAGTAGACTTTGCAGTGAGTAAACTGTAGACTTATAAATATGTGGTTAACAAATGTATAAAGAGTATAATGTGCAAACAGGTTTATAACAGGTTGTTACACAGTAACAACGAGAACAGAAAGTGCAGTGCAATGTCAGTATGTCGATGTTTATCCTGAAGTGAAGTCACGTGATGTTAAGTGATTGAGTTCAGGAGTCTGATGGCCTGGGGGAAGAAGCTCCTCCTGAGTCTCTCAGTTTTGGCCATCAGGGCTGGAAGCGCTACCAGATGGTAGCAGCGTGAAATGAGGGTTTGCAGGGTGATTAGAGTCCTTGATGATCTTGGTAGCTCTACCTTTGCAGCGCTTGGTGTAGACGTCCTGCAGAGACGGGAGAGCTGACCCTGAGATACGCCGGATAAGCGCACTTCTCTTTGCAGGGCTTTGCGGTCATGACTGGTGCTGTTCCCATACCACGCTGTGATGCACTGAGTTAAAACACTTTCTATCGCCTCTAAATAGAAAGTTTTCAGGATAGCTGGTGAAACCCTGAATTTCCTCAGCTGGCGCAGGTGGTACAGTCTTTGCCTGGCTTTTTCACCTGTGTCTGAATGTGAGCAGTCCAGGTCAGGTCCTCGGAGATGTTTACTCCCAGGTACTTGAAGCTGCTCACTCTCTCTACTGGTGACCCGCTGATCATGAGGGGGAGTATGTCCATTGCTGTCTCTTCCTGAAGTCCACAATCATTTCTTTGGTCTTGCCAACATTCAGAGAGAGACAGTTGTCCTGGCACCATGATGTTAGATGCTCCACCTCGTCCAAGTATGCCGCCTCATTGTTGTTGGAAATGAGGCCCAGGACAACAGTATCATCAGCAAATTTGATGATAGAGGTGGAGCTGTGTGTGGACAAACAGTCATGCGTGTAGAGAGAGTAGAGCAGGGGCTCAGGACACAGCCCTGTGGAGCTCCCACACTCAGGGTGATGGAGGTGGAGGTGGACTGGCCTATTCTCACCACCTGAGGCCTGCCAGTGAGGAAGTCCTCAATCCAGTGGCAGAGAGAAGGATTCAGGCCGAGATCCAGGAGTTTGGAGGTTAGCTTGGTGGGAACTATGGTGTTAAAGGCTGAGCTATAGTCAATAAATAGCAGTCTTACGTAGTTCCCACTTTTGCTGTCGATGTGAGTGAGGGAGGAGTGGAGGACATGAGAGATGGCATCTTCAGTCGATCTATTGGGACGATAGGCAAACTGAAGAGGGTCCAAAGTGTCAGGAATGAAGGCGCAAATGGTGTTTTTAATGAGTCTCTCAAAGACCTTCATGACTATAGACGTGAGAGCCACTGGACGATAGTCATTTAGGCAAGAGGGTTTACTGTTCTTAGGGACAGGGATGATGGTGGATTTTTGAAGGAGGTGGGGACCACAGATGTAGCGAGGACTCATTAAAGATAGATGTAAACAACCCGGTGAGCTGATCAGCACAGGACCGCAGAAACCACGACCTGAAATACCATCCGGCCCAGCAGCTTTCCTGACGTCCACACGCTTGAGTGCTCTCCGAACTTCATCCTCCGAGACAGAGATCACGTGATTGTTGCTGCTCTGAGTAATTTCCTCTAACGCGCCACTTGGCGGAGTCGCGTTACGCGGTTACAGTCAAAGCGAGCATAGAAAGAGTTTAACTCGTTCACGAGCAACGGATCAACGCTTGCCTCTGCAGAGGATTTAGATCCAAAGGAGCAGATGGACCTCAGACCTTGCCACATGCCGCGAGTCGTTGAGTTGGAAATGAGACTCCACCGGTCTTTATAACGGAGTTTTGCGGCTTTAACTGCTCGCCTGAGAGCATAGCAGGACGATCTGTATTCATTCATATTCCTGAATGGAGACCGGCGTTGTAAGCAGCAGTGCGTCGCGCTCACTGCCTGCAGGATTGAATTGTCCACCCACGGTTTCTGATTTGAGAAGGACGTTATTGTTATTGTTTGCGTGGCTTGCTCTGTAAGCGTGTTGATGAAGCAAAGCGCCACGTCTGTGAACTCGCTTACGCCAGCTGAACTCGCTCGGAACATGTCCCAATCCACATCGCCCAGAGCTGCCTGTAGCGCGGTCTCTGAGTGGGGTGACCAACGCTTAACTTCCGCCTCACCGGGGTTCCTGGAGGAGCTTTTGTTTGTATTCGGGAGTGAGGAAAATGGCGGCATGATCCGATTTGCCAAACGCTGGAAGTGACCGCGCTTTATAGGCGTTCTTAAACGGAGAGTAGCAGTGATCCAGTGTGTTTGCTCCTCGTGTGGGGCAGGAGACGTGCTGGTGAAAGTTTGGCAGGACTTTCTTTAGGTTTGCTTTGTTAAAATCGCCCGCGACAATGAATGCCGCGTCGGGATGTTGGTTTATGACGCCGCTGGCAACATCATGAAGGCCAGATAAAGCCAGCGCTGTGTCTGCCTGCGGTGGGATGTAAACAGCGGTCGCGACAACCGCAGAAAACTCCTCGGCAGATAGAATGGGCGGCAGATGATTGTTAAATGTTCCAGATGAGGCGAGCAGGACCGCGAGAGAATGGTGATGTTCCTGGGATCGCACCATTTCTTGTTGATCATGAAACACACTCCACCGCCTTTGATTTACCGCCTCGGCTGTTCTGTCCATCCGAAAACAGAGAAGTTCTCCGACGGGCGTCACAGCTGTGTCCGGGACCGCTGGGCGTGAGCCATGTTTCAGACAAACAATAGATATTACAGTCTCTCATGTCCCGTTGAAAACTTATCCTGGCTCTAAGATCGTCCATCTTATTATCCAAGGATTGAACATTTGCTAGAAGAATGCTCGGGAGAGGAGGTCTGAATGCCCTTTTCTCAGTCTGTTACGGATACCAGCGCGTTTCCCACGGTGTTTTTTGTTCTACGCCGCTGGCTCTGGCCATTGTTCAACTCGGCGTTCGAAGAATCTCAGATGGCCACAGAGGATCGGCGAAAGTGTCCTGAAACAGTCCAGTGTAGAGGTAACCAATGTCCAAAAGAGTTTTGCTGTCGTAGTAGATCAATGCAGATGATAAGTTTGTAAAAACTGAGAGTAAAAGAAAGTAAAATAGTAAATAAAAGCACAGTTCAAGGAGCGACCTGAAGGCAGCGACCAAACACAGCGGCGCCATTTTGATGAAAAAGCGCCATTTTGATGAAAAAGAATGGAATCAGTGAAATAAATCAACTTTTTGATGATATTCTAATTATATGACCAGCACCTGTATATAGTTAACTTCTAAAAACATGTACATATAAAAACATGTACAATACAGAAACAAAAATATAGAATAATAATGTAATATAAATTTTACATTGGCTGTTTCCTTTTTGTGCTTAGAAAACAAATCTTGTGCTAATGTATGATTCTACTGGCATCAAGGAACAACATTCACCAAAGTGCACTATTTGCATGGTACACATGAGAGAACATTAACCGAGTTGCAACCCATGAAGAATGTTTCTGTAGCTTCAGAGGTTTGATTTCATTTAGAATGCTCCCTCAGAAACTAACATCCCAATGAGAAGCTCTGGAACACTATTAATTTTGGATATGTTGGAACAGAGCCAACGCTGCCTCTAAAACAAGACAAAACTCCTCACCTCTGTGATAGTAGTCATCACTCAAGTGCTTCTTTTTTTTCTTGTGAGAATCTCCTCCTAATAGGAAAAGTTCAGAATCCTAAAAAGACAACAGTGCATGTTGAAACAGGCATGATATGTACCACAAAGATAATGTTAGCGAGGAAACAATCCAGATATGGTTACTGATCTAATACTACAGCTACAATGGGAATGCTCTTTGTAGGGATGCTCTGATCAGGGCTTCACAGACAGGACAATTTCTGATAATTGTTATCTAAATTGGCATACGGATTGCCAATTATTGAAAGGTACACTATGTAACTAAAGACAAAACTGCATGAATTTTGTGGAACGTTGTTTTGATGGTGCTTCGGCTCTGCATGACTGTACGAATAATTATGAGCCTTCACAACAGATAATTCTTTAAAATGAACTCTGTTAGAGAGCTACATATGACAATGTATCTGTTTAATAAAATGCCTTACTCACCTGTTGAGTAATAAAAACATTTACAACACTTTTACAATGTTTCAAATCCTTCAGTTCTCACCATCTCCGAAAAGCAAAGCCAGTGTTGATTCTGGTTTTATTATGAGCTCTGTCGCATTCTCTTTTTGCCGGCTGACTCTCCTCTGTTCTGCTTCTTTTCTTTTTTTTTTAAACAGGTAATTCCCCAGATGTTGGAGATTTTATCTAACCTATGTTTGTTCACCTAACACCTAGCCTGGTCTAAAATATAAACAATTAATAAAAGACTTATCATAGTGAATCAGGGTAAGACAAAACGCATTTTGGAAGAAGGAGTGATGTATTGCTGTTAATTTTGAACAAAAAAGTTACATAGTGTAATTTTAATGAAATAAACAATAATATACATTTTAAAACAGACGATTTTAATTGGCCTAATCAAAACAAATAGGCAATTCCTCCCCTTTTTTTAAATAGCCAGCAGCGTTTAGTTTACATCACAGCTCGGCCAGAGCCATTGAGCTCGGTAAAGCCGCAGTTTCCTCCTAATCTCGAACCGTTTCTCCTCCTAATCTCTTCTATATCGCTTTAAAATACAGCATTCTGTGCAGAATTCAAATGGATTTGATATGTTTTCTGGTCTGCGCCGACTTATTCATATGATCCGGAGCAGACTGTGTGTGCGCTGCAGCGGTTCATGTGACGCTAATGTGAAACTAGACTTCATTCGCCCCAATGGAAAGCATATTTTTACACTGCCTGAATCGTTCCCTATCCCCTAGCTGTTACAACACAAAAGGGACGGAGACAAGAGATGCAGGTAACTGATGTCTATTTGAAAAACCAGAAGAGTTGACGGCAGTGCAGGTGAGTGAGCTTGGAATATGCGAGGGTCTGATGAGGAATACTGAGTGATACAGTCTTTGTACTTGCAGGTGTAGAGGGCTGGAGACAGACTGGAATGAAGGAGACTTCTAGGAGGATCAACACGAGGGAACACGATGGAGACTTGGAGAAACACAGGACAAAGACTGAGTGCGTGAGTGTGTCTTTTGTGCTGTTGGTGATGACTGTGCAGATGAGGTACAGGTGTTCGTGATCAGTACTCGGGTGAAGGAGTGCACTGTGATTGGGTGATGGTGGAGCTTGGTGTGTCTGTAACATTACCCCCCCCTCCACGGCCCACTCCTGAGGGATGAGGACACCGACGTTGTGGTGGTCGGCCTCTGCCCCGAGGCGCAGGTCTATTCGGATGATTGCCGTGGAAAGTGTCGAGCAGGTTAGGGTCGAGAATGTCGCTTCTGGGTACAAATGAGCGTTCCTCAGGACCGTAGCCCTCCCAGTCCACAAGGTAATCCAGAAGACCACCACGGCGCCGGGAGTCCAAGATGTCCTGCACCTGGTAAGCAGCACCGTCCTCTCGGATGAAAGGAAGGGGGGCTTCAGTGTGACCAGGGTCGGTTGGGAATGGGCAGAGGATGGAGCTTTCCGGAGGGAAGATGTCGAGGGCTCTTGGAGATGGCACATTCCTTGCAAACCCGTACGTACTTTCTGACGTCGGCTGCCATGTTTGGCCACCAGAAGCACTCTCTTAGCAGCCAGAGGGTTTCATTGACCCCAGGGTGGCCAGTGCCCAATGACGTGTGGGACGTGTGGATGAGAGGAGTGTGCCGTGTCCGGGTGATGTAGAGCAGACCTGGTGGGCAATCCGGCGTAGTGTTGGTGGAGACATTGGAGGAGGGCATAGTTTCTTCGGACCAGGTGATAGGACTTATGAAGAGTTTCTCAGGGAGAATGGGCTCAGATTCCTTAGTCATTTCCTCGGGACTGTAGAGACGGGATAAGGCGTCTGCCTTAATATTCTTTGAACCAGGACGGTATGGTGAAATTGAAACGGGTGAAGAATAATGCCCAGTGGGCCTGTCGTGGATTGAGTCGTTTAGCGTCTCTGAGATACTCAAGGTTCTTGTGATCCGTTAAAACCAGGAATGGATGTTGGGAACCCTCCAACTAATGCCTCCACTCCTCAAGAGCCAACTTGATGGCGAGAAGCTCTCGGTTGCCAATGTCATAGTTGACCTCTGCCGGGTTGAGTTTGCGGGAGAAGAAGGCACATGGATGGAGTCTACTCGGGGTCCCCTGCTGCTGGGACAAGACCGCTCCCACCCCTGTGGTCGAGGCGTCGACCTCGATGATGAAGGGTTTGGCCGGATCTGGATGGACAAGGAGGGGAGCGGTGGTGAAGGGTTCCTTAAGGGTCTCGAAGGCTTGGGTGGCAGCAGGGTTCCAGAACAGAGACTTGGGCTTGTCATGTAAGACGTGAGTAAGTGGACAGGAGATGATACTGTAATCTTGGATGAAACGACGGTAGAAACTGGCAAATCCTAGGAATCTCTGGAGCTCTTTGATGGTTGTGGGTGTGGGCCAGTTCCGAATGGCATCCACATTCCCCTCGTCCATCCGGATCCTACTGCTGTCTATGTTGTAGCCAAGGAACTGCACTGAGGGTTGGTGGGATGAACACTTCTCTGCTTTTAAGAACAGCTGGAACTCTCCGGTGTTGCAGGACCTCTGCAACATGGTGGAGATGTTCGGCCATACTCCGGGAGTATATTAGGATGTCATCTATATAAACCAATACAGACTTGTGGAGGAACTCCCGGAGTACCTCATGAATGAAATCCTGGAATACGGAGTCCATAAGGCATGACGAGATATTCATAATGTCCAGTAGGGGTCACAAAGGTGGTCTTCCACTCGTCCCCCTCGCGTATCCGGATGAGGTTGTAAGCACTGCGGAGGTCCAACTTGGTGAAGACAGTGGCACCACGGAGATGTTCCAGTGCTGTAGGGACAAGAGGAAGTGGGTAGCGGAATTTATCTGTGATCTTGTTGAGGGATCTGTAGTCTATACAGGGCCGGAAGCCTCCGTCCTTCTTAGCCACGAAGAAAAATTCTGGAGGCTCGCTTGGGGCAGAAGACGTCGCTGAAGGGGGCGTAACGGAGGGAATGTCCACCGAATGATTCTCTACTGGGCTCTAGATGGACGTGGCGCAGACAGACAGTTCTTTGGAACATGGAGAGGATAGAACTGGGAGAGTAGAGAAGCAGTTCGGGAAGCAGCTGTCGCCCCACTTCACAATCTCCCCGGTCTTCCAGGAGATGACGGGGTTGTGCTGCTCCAACCATGGGCAGCCTAGAATCACGTCAGCGGTGGACTCCTCCAGAACCAGCAGATGTTGTTGCTCCACGTGCAGAATACCCACTTGGAGTTGGACGGGACCAGCACTGGAACGCACTTGTCTTCGGATGAGGGGTTTGCCAGTTACCAAGTGGATTTGGTAGGAGGACAGCGTAGATGTTGTCTTGAGCTTGAGCTGACAGCAGAGGTTGTGCTGTTGGTGATGACTGTGTAGATGAGGTGCAGGTGTTCATGATCAGTACTTGGGTGAAGGAGTGTGCTGTGATTGGGTGATGGTGGAGCCTGGCATGTCTGTAACACTAGCCTTATAGTGCACTAATGTAAATGTGTGAACAAGTGACCGATTTTAGCCGCAGTTTCACAGTCTATTTATAATGTAGGGGCAGGATGCCTTAGATTCTAGAGAGCATTTGATTGGACAGAAAATCTGATGAGAAGCTGAAGTGCAGAGTGATGTCATCAAAATCATTGATTCATATTGGTAGAAGTGAGAGATTGTAAGTTTTGAACGCTTATGTGTTTTTAATGCGACTCTTGTTATTGTTTTGGAGCACTCTACCTTATAGATAACAGTATGGCTAACATATTCATACTAAAAGCCAAAAAACTTCATGGGGACTTTAAAAGTGGTTGTTGTGGTGGCTGTCAATGGAGGGACAGAAAGCTTTCAAGATTTTATTAAAAAAGATCTTCATTTGTGTTCAGTTTATGTGATCAGACAAGTTGCGAGTCATAGTATCAGCCGAGTGATCGCAGCATCCCTAAGCAAGAGTCAATGACACTTGGCCTGAGAGGGAAAAACACAGGTCCAAATCCTTCTCAGACTACATGTCATATCTACCTAGGTAACATAACATCAAGTTGCGTGTTTATTAATATCATTAGAATCTACGAACAGACCACCATTACACGTGTCTACACCGGACGCGTCCGGGATAGACACAGTGTTACGGAACATATATACTGATAAATTCTATGGACGGCAAAAATTCTTGTCAACCTCTTGTTAATACGATGCAACTTGATGTTGGATGTTACCATAACTCCCTGCTGTTACCTTGTGGTGTTTCTTGGAGGTTTTGCGCACCTGCGCTGCGATTTCTTCTTCTTCTCTTAACAGATCTTTATACGAGCGCCTCTTCTCTCTTTGGCTGCGACCAGCAACAAGACCGACCTCTCCTTCCATCCCCGAAATATCTACAAGAAAAACAGTTTTGCAGTAGGTTTTCAAATGGACATGTTTGGGTGTATTAACATGCTTTAGTCTGACAATCATTACCCATCATTCCTTTCTTCTTTATCTCCTCAAAGGCCATAGTCAGTCCTGGTTCTTCAGGTGGGACTGGTCAGTCGTGTGACTCTAATGCACAAAAAAAAATTAAAATCATCAAGTTCAGTCCAAAAAACACTTGACTTGACTTACACTCATGACTCTGTCTCCATGTAACTTGCACATCTGTATCTACTGGTTATCTGAACTACTTGAACTACTCTGTTGCAGCCTAAATGTTAGACTGTACAATTGGTTTGCATGAAATTTGATTATTATGAATACTGTATTTTGTGTGTGCTCTTCAGGTTTAGTCTAATACTTATATTCTTATCTACCTCTTTTAGCAATGAAAGTGCATTACATATTTTCATTCTAAAGAACATTTGTTTACACTTTAGTTTAGGGTCCAATTCTCACTATTATCTAGTTACTTATTAGCATGCATATTACTAGGATATTGGCTGTTTATTAGTACTTATAAAGCCTTATTCTGCATGACTATATTCCCTTAATCCTACCCAATACCTAAACCAAACAACTACCTTACTAACTATTAATAAGCAATAATTAGAAGTTTACTGAGGCAAAACTTGCAGTTAACAGTGAGAATTGGACCCTAATCTAAAGTATATTTTAATGGTACAATTTTTTTATAATTGTAATTTTTACATTTATATCTTTTTCCTGGAAGACAAATAAATATGCATTACATCAGGACTGCCAACTCTCACTCGTTATATTATATGATATAATAGACCCTTTTCATATACATTTATAGCACTATACTTAGTATTAATATTAACAAATTGACATTTTTCTCTCTTTTGACTGCCGCTCTCTAGTTTTTTCCTCTTTCTTGAAGTTGTGAAAACTCTATTGTGGAGTTTTTCCTTTTGCAATTTTTAGTTGAGCAATAGGAACAAAAATATATGTAGTCTCTCATTCACCGCTATAAAAGTTTAATCAACTATGTCGACTTTCGCTTCTGAGAAACCCGGAAAAGTGAAAAGGGTCCCTTTTGCAGAAAGAAAAAAAACACTCTATTACATATTCATTATATTTTTACTCTAATACCATTAAAGAGTTATCATCATCCCTGGTAGCACACGTACATCTCTGACGGATGATCTTGAAGACACGGTTGTTGTTTTTTACAGTGTTTGCTCATCTGCAATACATCTCGGAGACATTTCCAATCAGATGTTAAATAGACATTTAGAAAACGTCTTTCAGATATTTATTATATAGAATGTATGTAAAACTGACTTTTTAAAAGATGTTTATCAGATGTTTGTACACAGAGACACCGCTCTTTAACAGACATCTTAGAGACGCATACAAGTTATTATTATTATTATAAAACAACTGACTTAAATGCAATCGTATACAAATAAGTTGTTAATCATGTTAGTTATAATAACGTACAAGCTGATATTCCCTCATACTACATAATGTATATATCCAAATAAATGAATGAAATTGATTCAATATCAATACCAAAGCCCCTCACTAATTCCCACTCCAAGCTGAACTCGAAAGTTGGCATGGCCGATTATATGCTAAAAGATCATTTGATTATGGACTAAAAGCCAGGAAATATACATTGTAGAAATTATTATACAAATAAAACTGAACTCAATTTAAGTTTTCATTTGAATGCTACATGATATGATGCTTAACATATTAAAGATGTAAAACCAAATAAATAAAAGGAACTAATATTGGAAAAATTATGGGAAAAAAGCATTAAACTCATTACAAACACAGTTCTTCATTTTTCTGATTACAATACAGGGTTTCTTCTAATTCTAATAAAGTTGCATGCAGAAGTGTTAGATAACTCTGAATGTGTGCTACTGAAGGCACACACACTCATTAGTGACAGATCAGGCTCTGCAGCACACATCAGCTTTCCTCCAGCCACAACTTTAGGCAAGCTTCCAGTGACATTTGCCGGAATCCCAACAACACGAACGAGAAGATCTGCCTCAACACTCATTATTGCACATTTCCCGCCTACTTTTGAAGAAATGCACACTCACACACCCCCTTCCCCTCGCTTCATCAGGATCCAGCGCTTCCCTGTTTCAGCTGAAGTGGATTCGGGCAGCTGCGGACGTGTCGCGCGTCTCTGACGGCTCGTCCAGCGCGCGCAGACCCGCGGCTGCGGTGCACATAGGCCGGTATCGGGTTACAACTCGATTAACGGAGCGTTCTCACCATGCAATTTTATGGGTTTCTTCAGTACTGCAAAAATGGCACGAAATGCATGCAATTTAGGTGCAGAATTCAGAAGTTTTGTGCAAAAAGTCGGTGAAATATTACCTCGGGTTGGATGTGGGTTTAGTTGGCGCGCGACGCCATCTTTGATGGGAGTCAACAACAAAGCAGCCAAAGATGAGGAGGAGGGACTTTGAGACCAGAGAGTATATCACAACAATGAAAGCCCTCATGTTTGCAACAAACAAAAAAAAACTGATAATAAAAGTAGGAATTAGCGATATGCAAATCCACAGCTTATACTTTAGTGTTAATATTTTTACATCATCGCATCAAATACAGAGTACACATTCACTTTTGACATTGTGTAATTTATTTGGCTGTCTTTCAATCGCTTACAAAAATGGATATACAGTAAACAGTGACATAGTAGGCTACCATAAAAGGCATAACAGAAAGGAATTGTTCCAGGAACAAAAATAAAAGGCAATTCATCATGTTCTCAGTCAAAATTGAATTTAAATAACCGGAATTACACAGTTGTGTTATACATGTAGGCATGTCATATATATAAATAGTTTTTCCCATTTTCCCGAACAAAAGCCACAGTTGTCCCATCCTCTCACGTCTTCCATCCATCTCTACCTGTCTCCTATATTCTGCATCTGAATACTGAGAGACGTGAAGCTGGCCAGTAGGTCCGTCACCTCATCCACCTGCGGATCACATGAAAGAATGAACCCGTCCCAAAGAGACCGTGATATCAAAGACAGAGAACTATAGTTAAAAGGATACAGATGCACGATATATATCAACACCTTACCATTTTAAGACAATATTATTATTACAAGAGAGAATACAATTATTATTGCCATTTTCTTTCTTTTTCTTTACAAATTAGAATAGTTTTATAACATCAACTATTTTTTGGTTTTCGGCCAGAACAAAAAAATAATGATCAGACTCAGCTTATTGATATACATCAATGCATCCCTATAAAAGGGTTCATATATTGCATACATCTACTATTTAATCTGTTTCCCTGAAGTGTAACCCTCAGAACTGAGCCGCTGACTTCTTTAAAACAGGGAACGAGTACATGCGCTCGGCAGCTTGATCTTAAGATGTGTGTGAGCCGTACCTGCTCTCTGGTGCGGGTGTTCTGCAGCTGGTTTGAGATGTGCTCTAGTTTCTCTCGCTCCTCACTCTGTCCCATTATATTCAGATATTCCCGCAGCATTTGAATGATCTACAGACATATCCAGATATCATCATTGGTTCATCTTCCATTACAGCACATATACAAGCATGTACAGTACAACAGGAGCATAGGAACAATCTGAAAAGTGTGGGCGGAGCATATTATAAACCTCATCAGTCTGGCTCATGTATATTAATTGGGAGACATTCCACCAGTTCAACAGACAAGGCTTAAGCTAGTCCCGGACTAAAATGCATGTTTGAGCCGTTTTAACTGAAAGCAACTTGCATTGTTTAGTCTCAAGATGCACATCAGTAATGTTTTTTTCTAGGGCACATTTATGAAAGCTACTTAAACACCCCAATTCAACAACTGCCTGTGAAACCGGGCGATTATGTTTGCCCAGGTGTCATTACTACATTTATGCATTTGGCAGAAGCTTTTACACAAAGCAAGATTCAAGAGTTTTATTTGTCACATACACAGTTATATACAGAATATACAACCGGCAGTGAAATGTAAACAGGTCCGCTCCATGGACAGTGCAAATTCACAGTTAAAAACACAAGGAAGAAATTATAATAGAAATAGGATATAAAAAAAAGTACTATCTATATATATATATATATATATATATGTCTATATCTGTAGAATTATAAATAATCAAGTCAAGAGAGAAAAAAGGTAACAAATAAGGATAAAGTGGAATAAAATAATTGAAGTAGACTTTGCAGTGAGTAAACTGTAGACTTATAAATATGTGGTTAACAAATGTATAAAGAGTATAATGTGCAAACAGGTTTATAACAGGTTGTTACACACAACAACAACGAGAACAGAAAGTGCAGTGCAATGTCAGTGTATCGATGTTTATCCTGACGTGAAGTCACGTGATGTTAAGTGACTGAGTTCAGGAGTCTGATGGCCTGGGGAAGAAGCTCCTCCTGAGTCTCTCAGTTTTGGCCATCAGGCCGGAAGCGCTTACCAGATGGTAGCAGCGTGAAATGAGGGTTTGCAGGGTGATTAGAGTCCTTGATGATCTTGGTAGCTCTACCTTTGCAGCGTTTGGTGTAGGCGTCCTGCAGAGACGGGAGAGCTGACCCTGAGATACGCTCGGATAAGCGCACTACTCTTTGCAGGGCTTTGCGGTCATGACTGGTGCTGTTCCCATACCACGCTGTGATGCACTGAGTTAAAACACTTTCTATCGCCCCTAAATAGAAAGTTTTCAGGATAGCTGGTGAAACCCTGAATTTCCTCAGCTGGCGCAGGTGGTACAGTCTTTGCCTGGCTTTTTCACCTGTGTCTGAATGTGAGCAGTCCAGGTCAGGTCCTCGGAGATGTTTACTCCCAGGTACTTGAAGCTGCTCACTCTCTCTACTGGTGACCCGCTGATCATGAGGGGGAGTATGTCCGTTGCTGTCTCTTCCTGAAGTCCACAATCATTTCTTTGGTCTTGCCAACATTCAGAGAGAGACAGTTGTCCTGGCACCATGATGTTAGATGCTCCACCTCGTCCAAGTATGCCGTCTCATTGTTGTTGGAAATGAGGCCCAGGACAACAGTATCATCAGCAAATTTGATGATAGAGGTGGAGCTGTGTGTGGACAAACAGTCATGCGTGTAGAGAGAGTAGAGCAGGGGCTCAGGACACAGCCCTGTGGAGCTCCCACACTCAGGGTGATGGAGGTGGAGGTGGACTGGCCTATTCTCACCACCTGAGGCCTGCCAGTGAGGAAGTCCTCAATCCAGTGGCAGAGAGAAGGATTCAGGCCGAGATCCAGGAGTTTGGAGGTTAGCTTGGTGGGAACTATGGTGTTAAAGGCTGAGCTATAGTCAATAAATAGCAGTCTTACGTAGTTCCCACTTTTGCTGTCGATGTGAGTGAGGGAGGAGTGGAGGACATGAGAGATGGCATCTTCAGTCGATCTATTGGGACGATAGGCAAACTGAAGAGGGTCCAAAGTGTCAGGAATGAAGGCGCAAATGGTGTTTTTAATGAGTCTCTCAAAGACCTTCATGACTATAGGCGTGAGAGCCACTGGACGATAGTCATTTAGGCAAGAGGGTTTACTGTTCTTAGGGACAGGGATGATGGTGGATTTTTGAAGGAGGTGGGGACCACAGATGTAGCGAGGACTCATTAAAGATAGATGTAAACAACCCGGCGAGCTGATCAGCACAGGACCGCAGAACACGACCTGAGATACCATCTGGCCCGGCAGCTTTCCTGGCGTCCACACGCTTGAGTGCTCTCCGAACTTCATCCTCTGAGACAGAGATCACGTGATTGTTGCTGCTCTGAGTAATTCCTCTGACGACGCGCCACTTGGCGGAGTCGCGTTGCATGTTACAGTCAAAGCGAGCATAGAAAGAGTTTAACTCGTTCACGAGCAACGGATCAGCGCTTGCCTCTGCAGAGGATTTAGATCCAAAAGAGCAGATGGACCTCAGACCTTGCCACATGCGCCGCGAGTCGTTGAGTTGGAAATGAGACTCCACTCGGTCTTTATAACGGAGTTTTGCGGCTTTAACTGCTCGTCTGAGAGCATAGCAGGACGATCTGTATTCATTCATATTCCCTGAATGGAGACTGGCGTTGTAAGCAGCAGTGCGTGCGTTCACTGCCGCGCGGATTGAATTGTCCACCCACGGTTTCTGATTTGAGAAGGGCGTTATTGTTATTGTTTGCGTGGCTTGCTCTGTAAGCGTGTTGATGAAGCAAAGCGCCACGTCTGTGAACTCGCTTACGTCAGCTGAACTCGCTCGGAACATGTCCCAGTCAACGTCATCAAGAGCTGCCTGAAGCGCGGTCTCTGAGTGGGGTGACCAACGCTTAACTTCCCGCCTCACCGGGGGTTCCTGGAGGAGCTTTTGTTTGTATTCGGGAGTGAGGGAAATGGCGGCATGATCCGATTTGCCAAGCGCTGGAAGTGACCGCGCTTTATAGGCGTTCTTAAGCGGAGAGTAGCAGTGATCCAGTGTGTTTGCTCCTCGTGTGGGGCAGAGAGGCGTGCTGGTGAAAGTTTGGCAGGACTTTCTTTAGGTTTGCTTTGTTAAAATCGCCCGCGACAATGAATGCGCGTCGGGATGTTGGTTTATGGCGCCGCTGGCAACATCATGAAGGCCAGATAAAGCCAGCGCTGTGTCTGCCTGCGGTGGGATGTAAGCGGCGGTCGCGACAACCGCAGAAAACTCCCTAGGCAGATAGAATGGGCGGCAGATGATTGTTAAATGTTCCAGATGAGGCGAGCAGGACCGCGAGAGAATGGTGATGTTCCTGGGATCGCACCATTTCTTGTTGATCATGAAACACACTCCACCGCCTTTGGATTTACCGGCCTCGGCTGTTCTGTCCATCCGAAAAACAGAAGTTCTCCGACGGCGTCACAGCTGTGTCTGGGACCGCGGGCGTGAGCCATGTTTCGGACAAACAATAGATATTACAGTCTCTCATGTCCCGTTGAAAACTTATCCTGGCTCTAAGATCGTCCATCTTATTATCCAAGGATTGAACATTTGCTAGAAGAATGCTCGGGAGAGGAGGTCTGAATGCCCTTTTCCTCAGTCTGTTACGGATACCAGCACGTTTCCCACGGTGTTTCTTTGTTCTACGCCGCAGGCTCTGTCCATTGTTCAACTCGCCGTTGCGAAGAATCTCAGATGGCCACAGAGGATCGGCGAAAGTGTCCTGAAACAGTCCAGTGTAGAGGTAACCAATGTCCAAAAGAGTTTTGCTGTCGTAGTAGATCAATGCAGATGATAAGTTTGTAAAAATTGAGAGTAAAAGAAAGTAAAATAGTAAATAAAAGCACAGTCTTCGCGGAGCGACCTGAGCGGCGACCAAACACGGCGGCGCCATT
>CM031945.1:40664525-40729525 GCA_018749465.1 Paracanthobrama guichenoti
ATCTACGAACTAGAATGGAAAAAAAGTGAACAGACTTTAATTTCACTGTAGATCAAACCTTAGCATCAAATGTGTCCACTACTGTCACGCTGATGATTCTCACCTGTGTCAATATCATTGGAGTTGGCAGCTTCTCTGAGCCTCCTTACAGCTTGGAGGAGAAAACGATACAGAATCGATTAACAGGAACACTGATATACATGGATGGATGGATAGATAGATACACTATATTGCCAAAATGATTGGGACATCCCTCCAAATCATTGAATTCAGGTGTTCCAATCACTTCCATGGCCACAGGTGTATAAAATCAAGCACTAGGCATGCAGACGTTTCTACAAACATTTGTGAAAGAATGGGTCGCTCTCAGGAGCTCAGTGAATTCAAGCGTGGTACCGTGATAGGTTGCTACAGTCTGTGCAATAAGTCCATTCATGAAATTTCCTCACTACTAAATATTTCACGGTCAACTGTTAGTGTTATTATAACAAAGTGGAAGCAGTTGGGAACAACAGCAACTCATAAAATCACAGAGCGGGGTCAGCGCATGCTGAGGTGCAGTGTGCAGAAGTCGCCAACTTTCTGCTGAGTCAATAGCTACAGACCTCTAAACTTTGTGTGGCCTTCAGATTAGCTCAAGAACAGTGCGTAGAGAGCTTCATGGAATTGGTTTCCATGGCCGAGCAGCTGCATCCAAGCCTTACATCACCAAGTGCACTGCAAAGCGTCGAATGCAGTGGTGTAAAGCACGCCGCCACTGAACTCTAAAGCAGTGGAGACGTGTTCCCCGGAGTGACCAATCATGTTTCTCTGTCAGTCCGATGGACGAGTCTGGGTTTGGCAGTTGCCAGGAAAACGGTACTTGCCTGACTGCATTGTGCCAAGTGTAAAGTTTGGTGGAGGGGGGATTATGGTGTGGGTTGTTTTTCAGGGGTTGGGCTTGGCCCCTTAGTTCCAGTGAAAGGAACTCTTAATGCTCCAGCATGCCAAGACATTTTGGACAATTTCATGATCCCATCTTTATGTGAACAGTTTGGGGATGGCCCCTTCCTGTTCCAACATGACTGCGCACCAGTGCACAAAGCACGGCCCATAAAGACATGGATGAGTGAGTTTAGTGTGGAGGAACTTGACTGGCCTGCAAAGAGTCCCGACCTCAACCCGATAGAACACCTTTGGGATGAATTAGGGCGGAGACTGTGAGCCAGGCCTTCTCGTCCAACATCAGTGCCTGACCTCACAAATGCGCTTCTAGAAGAACGGTCAAAAATTCCCATAAACACACTCCTAAACTTTGTGGAAAGCCTTCCCAGAAGATTTGAAGCTGTTATAGCTGCAAAGGGTGGGCAAACTCCATAATAAACCCTACGGATTAAGAATGGGATGTCATTGAAGTTCATGTGCATGTAAAGGCAGGAGTCCCAAAACCTTTGTCAATATAGATGGATGGATGTTCCTGTTACCCATTTGTGTGGTACAAAATTGTCTAATAATTGAGGTAACCAATATGTACATAGTAGCCTATAAATATATAGCACCAAGAAAAATATATATCTTTATTATTAGACATGATATAACAATTGTAATGTGTTGTTTTGTGACATTTCCGTTCGTGCACACACCATACAGGTCTTTTCCAATGGGCCCCATGTTCCTCCGGGCTCTTCCCAGCCGCCTCACCCTGCTCGACGTCATCTTGCCCGGCGAACTCCGTCCCGCCTGTAGCAGTTCACCGGGTTTCCATAACAAGTGCAGATACCGGAGCTCCGTGTCCGCGGACGGTCGGGTTCGGTTGAGTCTCAGGGCGCTCAGCGTGTCCAGACGGGAGATACTGAACCCGACCGCACCTGCAGCTTCCATCGGCGTCTCATCCTCGCTTTTCTCGGTGTCTCTCACAGCAGCAGGTCCGTTCGCTACCGTGTACTCTCCCTCCGAACTGGACCGTTCGCCGTCCGAGGCGGCTGCAACAAGTGTGTTTGACCCGTCCATATCAATAAGGCGTTTACTGGACTAATGTCAGCATGTACCAACAGAACGTAACTGTATCTTTTGCACAAAACTAACGCAACATTGTCGCACAAGCGCTATTCTTCAAGACTGCATTTCGAGCGAGGTTTTTAAATAAAGAAAAAGGGCTGCTTTTGCGTTCATTGCGACTTAATGTTGTGATGCCGAACAAGAATCGTTCCGTGTTCTATAAGGCAGTGAACTATGATCCCAATTGAGCCAAAATGGCGGCGTTTCAATGTTTTGCGCTAGTTTTTAGTAAAACACGCCTGCATTGCTTAGTCTGCAGTCATCATCACCTAGATGGCCAATCAACATCGATGTTGTTAAGGCAGTCGACCATTCAGAGAACGTATCATGGCAGCGTAATAAATACGTTAGTGATTTCCATAAAAGGTGATTTCCCACTTATATTTTATAAAAACAAAGATCAGGATCTTGAATTTAAGGGCTTCAAAATTTCTTAAAATTAAGAGTATTTAACCAAAAAAAAATTACATTTAAACAAACAACTAAAAAATATATTTCTTATTAATCTGGAGCAAAATCAGGAACTTTACATGCATAGCTCTCATCTAACTGCATCACATCCTTGAAAAAAATCGTGGGATTTCATATTTACCTTTTTTTTCTTTGAGAACCAATGCTTTAGATTTTGAAAACTCACATTCAAGTCTTTAAAATAACAAAATATTTTTTTTTAATGACTACATTAATGCGTTTCTGAACCTGTTTTATGTTTAGTGCTACAAATATATAAATATATATATGCATAATATGTATGTACACTCACCTAAAGGATTATTAGGAACACCTGTTCAATTTCTCATTATTGCAATTATCTAATCAACCAATCACATGGCAGTTGCTTCAATGCATTTAGGGGTGTGGTCCTGGTCAAGACAATCTCCTGAACTCCAAACTGAATGTCAGAATGGGAAAGAAAGGTGATTTAAGCAATTTTGAGCGTGGCATGGTTGTTGGTGCCAGACGGGCCAGTCTGAGTATTTCACAATCTGCTCAGTTACTGGGATTTTCACGCACAACCATTTCTAGGGTTTACAAAGAATGGTGTGAAAAGGAAAAACATCCAGTATGCGGCAGTCCTGTGGCGAAAATGCCTTGTTGATGCTAGAGGTCAGAGGAGAATGGGCCGACTGATTCAAGCTGATAGAAGAGCAACTTTGACTGAAATAACCACTCGTTACAACCGAGGTATGCAGCAAAGCATTTGTGAAGCCACAACACGCACAACCTTGAGGCGGATGGGCTACAACAGCAGAAGACCCCACCGGGTACCACTCATCTCCACTACAAATAGGAAAAAGAGGCTACAATTGGCACAAGCTCACCAAAATTGGACAGTTGAAGACTGGAAAAATGTTGCCTGGTCTGATGAGTCTCGATTTCTGTTGAAACATTCAGATGGTAGAGTCAGAATTTGGCGTAAACAGAATGAGAACATGGATCCATCATGCCTTGTTACCACTGTGCAGGCTGGTGGTGGTGGTGTAATGGTGTGGGGGATGTTTTCTTGGCACACTTTAGGCCCCTTAGTGCCAATTGGGCATCGTTTAAATGCCACGGCCTACCTGAGCATTGTTTCTGATCATGTCCATCCCTTTATGACCACCATGTACCCATTCTCTGATGGCTACTTCCAGCAGGATAATGCACCATGTCACAAAGCTCAAATCATTTCAAATTGGTTTCTTGAACATGACAATGAGTTCACTGTACTAAAATGGCCCCCACAGTCACCAGATCTCAACCCAATAGAGCATCTTTGGGATGTGGTGGAACGGGAGCTTCGTGCCCTGGATGTGCATCCCACAAATCTCCATCAACTGCAAGATGCTATCCTATCAATATGGGCCAACATTTCTAAAGAATGCTTTCAGCACCTTGTTGAATCAATGCCACGTAGAATTAAGGCAGTTCTGAAGGCGAAAGGGGGTCAAACACAGTATTAGTATGGTGTTCCTAATAATCCTTTAGGTGAGTGTATATGTATTCATGTATATTTTTACATACATTTTACATACTAAAGGTAAGCACAAACGCACACCTTTCTGAAATTAATTATTTAGCGATGGGATGTCTTTATTGTTATAAATATACGTAATAAATATACGCACATGCATGTCAGCCCATGAAAATACTTAATATACCTCTAACAATAGTATAAAAATATAAGTTATGCATTGTACTGCAACACCAAACCCAACACCATAAAACATTAAATGTAAAGCTATACTTTGGCTTATAAAAACTATGGCAAGGTAATACTCACTATTTCATTTAACTGTATGTTTGATCATAGTCTGAGCGAGCTGGATGTGGGATGTTTTCTATAAAACTAAGTAGATTCTATGAGAAGTGGGAGGTAGACGATGAACAGGATTTTAAAAGCAGAACAAATTAAGTCTTTGGTACCATTAATGCCCCTCAAAGGTCAAAGTTCACAGTTGAAACGACTGCAGCGTCATGTTTCAGGTACTCGGGAAGTAATTCAGGAACTTGTCCCTGATGATCTGCCATGAGTCCTGCCTCACGGGCATGTTGCCATAGGTGGCTGTTTCCCACAATGCCCTGCTTTCTCAAGTAACCTTGGCAGCAAAAGAGGGGTGGGGTACGACTGGTGAGGGACAGAAGGAAACAGGATTCTGAGGGAAAAGGACAAAAATAAATTAAACATTTGAAAAAAGGTTTTTTTGTTTTTTGGCATACACAACTGTTCAAAAAATTTGAGGTCGGTAAGATTTTTTTAATGTTCTGGAAGACTCTTATGCTCAGCAAGGCTGCATTTATTTGATAAAAAAAAATGCTGGGAAAAACTGTAATATTGTGAAATGTTATTACAATTTAAAATAGCTGTTTTCTATTTGAATATATTTTGAAATGTAATGTATTCCTGTGATCAGCGCTGTATTTTCAGCCTCATTACTCCAGTCTTCAGTGTCACATGATCCTTCAGAAATCATTCTGATATGATGATTTGGTGCTCAAGAAACATTTATTATCAATGTTGAAAACAGTTATGCTTATTAATTTATTTTTCGTAGATACACAATTCTTTGATGAATAGAAAGAACAGCATATATTTGAAATAGTAATCTTTTGTAACATTATAAAATGTCAATTACAATCAATTTAATGCTTCCTTTCTAAAAAAAAAGTATTCAATTAATTTTTTTTTAAATCTTACTGACCCCAAACTTTTGTATTGTAAAATATCCATAATGTGTATATTCAGTGAATTTTATTGGCACTCAAATGTCTCACATTTGTGTACAGTACATACTGACCAGCATAAAAGGCCCTGAGGTCAGTTTGGAGGCAGTGCTCGAGGAAGCGTCTGAGAGGTTGGCTGTGTGATATGGGCTGATCCCATTCAGTCAGGAAGTCCTCGACCATGTGATGAATGGCCTCAGGTCGCGGTAGTGGCCAGCCAACTGGACGCTGTCTCATATCTTTCTCTATAGAAACATAAAGCACATTTATTTTAATATTCCAGTATAGGACATCAACAGAAAGTATTCTCAAAAACATCCCAATCTCATACACTCCCACATATGTGAGACTTCAAGCCCTTTAAGAGTTAATTGGCTCTCCATTCACAATAAGCTATATACAGTAAATCAATAAAACATATTAGAGAAGCTCTTCACCTGTAGGTAGTGTGTTGTAGTAGTACAGGACAGGATGGAGGAAGTTGGACCTCCAGGCTTTGGTCCATTCTGACTCAGCCCGACCAGGCCCTAGTGTATCAGTCCGGTTCAGTCCATACTGCATGACCAAGACCAGAAGACCATGATCTGAGAGGGGCCGACCAGATAGAGCAGACAGCTGGGGCAGGGCCTGCAGGGGAAACTCCTCCAGATATTCACAGTAAGACCTGTGGAAGGAAGGAGGAGAGAGATTTGTGTAGGTCATTTTATATACAATAAGTGATCAGCTGATTATCGGTTTTCCCCAGGTATTTAAGCATTTTTTCCATAACTGGGTATCGGTTTTGTATTTGTACTTATAAATCCATCTTGTGGCTGTTTTGAGAACTGTGCACAAAACCACCATTGAAGCACTGCGTTTGAGGGGAGATGAGTCAACAACAGTGTTCAAAAGAAAAACTAACTTGCCTCCCTTAATTAGTAAACTTCATTTAACATAACAGCCATTAAAGCACAAATGAGATCTGTTACACGCTTGATATGAATTTAAATCTCTTGGTGCTAAAAAAGAGAGACAAACTCATGGAGTCACGTAACCCATCAAGTCATGCCCCAATTAAGCTTTTATTTAAACGAGACAATTTTTAATGTAATTTTTTGCACTTTTTCAGACCCCTTTATTTATTGATGTAGAAGTGCGTTTTATGCATGTAAGGAGTGAAATTTCAGAAATTAGAGAATAGAGAAAAGTTCAGTTCAGTGTTTATAACGGTCAAAAACAGAAACAAAAAACAATTGGTTCTGTATATCGGATATCGGGCACATAAACATGCAAATAATCAGAATTCTTATCGGTTATAAAAAGTCAATATCGGCCGATCTCTATATACAATTACAGTTTCTTCAATATGTCGTAAAAGACCGTTTTGACAATCCATGAGTTTTGTTTAAAGACTTAAACTTGTGTTTAAAGTTTGGGGTCTGAAATCAATACTTTAATTCAGGAAGATGCATTAAATTGATCATAAGTGACAGTAAATTTATGATGTTACAAAAGATTTCTATTTTAAATAAACACTGTTATTTTGAACTTTCTATTCATAAAATATTCCTGAAAGAAAATACATCATGGTTTCCACAAAAATATGAAGAGCACAACTGTTTTCAACACTGATGATAATAAATGTTTCTTGAGCATCAAATCATCATATCAGAATGATTTCTGAAGGATCATGTGACACTGAAGACTGGAGCAATGATGCTGGAAATACAGCGCTGATCACAGGAATAAATTACATTTAAAAATATATTCAAATAGAAAACAGCTATTTAAAATTGTAATAATATTTCACAATATTACAATTTTTACAATATTACTGTGTTTTTGATATAATAATTGCAGCCTTGTTCAGTAAAAATAACTTCTTTCAAAAACATTCCAAACTCCAAATTTTGAACAATAGTATTTATTTAATATTCATCAACTGAATGATTGACACCCAGATACGACACACTGCACATGATCTCTTACCCTCGCAGGAAAATAATGTCCCCAAGAACCCCAAACATTTGGTACGGTCCAGAGGCTTCATTCACCCTCTTAAGAATCCAAGACTGCAGCTGACTGATGGGTAATGTTGTAGCAGGCCAGGCAATGTTATGGTAACGTTGCTCCAGGATTTTATGAACAGCACGCACTGTAGAAGCAAAACAGAGAAACTTTGATATGACCTCTTACATACTTATGACAAATGTGAAATGTTATGCTGAAGTGAGATGTAATGCTTACCGGTGTAGCGGAACCCATGAACAAATCCACCAGCAGACATGCGATAATCTCTGGAGTGGGCTGCCGTACCCAGGACAAACATATTGGGCGTCCCTCTGCCTTCATACCAGGCTGTTACTCCTGGCAAACGGCCCCGGGCACCGCTACTTTGGGCCGGCCGTGCAGATCTGGATAGATAAATGAAAATATTTTGTCAATCTGAAAATAATTCATATTCATTAAATGTAATTGTTCAAATCTTACGCATCAAAGATGGAGAAGTTAAAACGGAAGCCCAGGCAGCGGATCACTCGGTCATACGGCTGTCTGAGGGAGAAGTTATCAGTGTGGTACCCAGGCAGATTTTGACCGGTGACCTCTGAAATGTTGTTGCCATTGTGGTCATCAAGCAGTTCAGTAAGAGTTAAATACAGCGGCCCCTTTGCCTCCGTCGATGTTCGACCTCTTTTCTTTGCTGTTCTTCTTTTCCCACCATCTTTTCCTCTACGGACAATGGCAATACCCTCCAGTCTTCCCTCTACTAGACCATCCAGAGATTTCAGCTGGTACGTGTCTAATAGCTCATTATTTACTGCCCTAAAAAACAGAAATGTTAAATTCACCATGAAATCAAAATGGAGAATTTTCAAATTCAGAATGTTGCAGTGTTTATTATAAATGATTATTTATACGTTAACCTCCCCCTCCAAACGACATCAATTCTCTTCATGATGTGCGTCTTGGCAGAGGGTGAGACTAAGGGGCCATTTACACAACACCATTTTCCACTAAAAACTTTTTATGCGTTCTGGTCATTGATTTACACGAAAATGCCGTTTTGGGGGCCTGAAAATGCAAACTTTTGAAAACGTTTTTCAAAGTGCACATTTTTTAGATGTCTCCATGTAAACTAAAAAAAAACCTTTTTTTGAATTTGTGAAAGCGGTGACGTCATGCGCATGAGTATCACATGTTCAGTCTATAGGCTCCTAGTGTTAGTCTATAGGTGTCCTAGTAGTTTTTGTGGATACTTGTGAAAGGGGATCATTTGACAACGTTGTCGTCTGTAAGCAAAAACACAAAGGAAAACATTTCCATTTTTTGTACATAGTTGTCGTGTATCCAATCAATTCTATAAGGACGAAATCCAGTCCTGCCCTACATTCTTTCTCATTCCAGAAGCCGTTTCACTTGGATATATACGTCACAATATGGAAGAAAAGACTATAGGACCTTTCGTAGACATTATGTTCATTTCGACTAGATCTATTCTAGTAGGATACTTGTGTGAGATACTGCTGCTAGCCAATATTGTAAATACATTTACATTTTTTATTCAGCACATTTATGTTTTGCTTTATTTATTTATTTTACAAAGGTCACGTTCAAATTACTGTCATGTTAATCTTACATTTTAAAAATAAAACATTATTTTGAAAAGTGTATATCTGGAGCAGAAAACAAAATAATTTCATTTTGCATATTTTGCATTTGTTTGTGTTCTCCATGTCACTCTCTATGAGCTCCAAGAAATGTCCACTGCTAAAACGAGCAAGACGAGAATATTTCGATTTAGAAGAAAACGGGAGTCTTAAGTCTTAATTGTCCTATAAACTCGCAAACGTGAAAGGGGGGGAAAAAAAAGTCAGAACTATGAGAATTAACATCTTTTGTTGGTACTGGAGCAACATTGTAATCAGGGTTGACAGGTCTGTGACCAATTAAAAATAGCCCAATGCGATTTTCTCCATCAGAGGCCGTATTCTTCGCTGTTTTTGTGTGTGTTGGGTGGTTGGAGTGCCTAAATTGTACGTTTGGTGGGGGATTAATCCACAAGGGAAAAAAACAACCTTTGGCAATAAATTAAAAGTAGTCCAATTCCGCAGGACTTGGCAACACTAATTGTAATTATCCAATCGGTGCCCTCTGATTTTAGTGGAAGGGTTAGGGATAGGTTTAGTGCTGTGATCCTACCTGGATAAATCACTTGTGAATCTTTGGTTGCAGTTATAAGCAAATTTGAAAATTGCATTTTGCAATAAATTGGACAAAGAGGATTAAATACCTGAGGTCCCCAACGTAGTGTGTCTGCCATGCGAGACGTACTGGGCTTGGACTATACAAGTGAATCCGGCTCGCTCTACCCAAGATGCTTTGTGCCGTCTCAAAGGCGGAGTTTCCTTTGCCAAGGATTAACACAGCTTGTTCTTTAAACTCCTCGGGATCAGTGGGAATAGACTCATAACCTTCCACCAGGTCAGAGCCAAGAAAATCCACCTGCTGAGGAACCCAAAGGCCTGTAGACACCAACAGGACACTGTGGAGACAAAATAAATAAATAAATAAGACATAAAACATGTTATTAAGGCATATCAAAGAGACATGACAAGCACTTGAAAATACTATTTAATTAAATTTTAAATAACATTTTAAATTCAATTCAAAATGAAAATAAAATGAATGTAGTTACTATACCTGCACTGATAATTGACACCATTCTGATCGGACAGGATGTAGCCTAGGTTTCCATTAAATTCTGATGCCTTAATTCTCCCTATATCAGCTCCATATTTAACCTTTAGCCCCAGCTCTTTCACAAACATTGAGAGGTAACGTGGGAAGTCATCAGCATTGGGGTAAAGCTCCTGGCTTATTCGCTGAAACAGGAGGTCGGGCCTGTCACTCAGCAGGGAGTTCCAATCATGACGCAAGTTGAATTCCTTGTTTCTCCTCCCAGTGTATATTTTATTAATGCTGATGAGCTTTCTGTGCCGAGGATATCTGTAAGGAATACAGTAAATAAAGCATGGTTTAGCCTTAAAGGAGTAGTTCACTTTAAAATGAAAATGATCCCGTGATTTACTCACCCTCAAGCCATCCTAGGTGTATATGAATTTCTTCTTTCTGATGAACACAATCAGAGTTATATTAATTAATATCCTGGCTCTTCCTAGCTTTATAATGGCAGTGACAGGGTCCGTTGAATTTGAAGCTCAAAAAAGCACATCCATCCACAATAAAAGTAATAGACCACCTTCCGTATTCAACTTACGCACAAAGTGTGACACCTGTCGCAGTTCAAAAAGCTCAACGCTCTACCGATACGTCGCGCCAGTTACTCTTTTTTTCCTAAGTTGAATATGGAAGGCGGTCTGGCAGCAGCTAGATATTTTACTTTATAAAGGTTTAAATATGGATATTTTTCTTTCACAAATGCATCGGTTTGCTTTAAAAGGCCTTTATTAACCCCCCGGACCCGTATGGAGTATGTTTATGATGGATGGATGTGCTTTTTTGAGCTTCAAACTCAACAGACCCCGTCACTGTCATTATAAAGCTAGGAAGAGCCAGGATATTAATTAATATAACTCTGATTGTGTTCATCAGAAAGAAGAAATTCATATACACCTAGGATGGCTTGAGGGCGAGTAAATCATGGGCTAATTTTTAAAATTAAAATTCAACAGCATTTGCAATCTATATTAATAACTCTTAAGATACCAAAAGCAAAATGAGTTATATTGCATTATATTTTAATTGTTGCATGTTATATTAGATGTAATTAAAACTGCCATAAATGTATATGTTTTACTCACTTATGTTCTCTTTTTACAGCAGTATTTTGGAATAATTTAGTTTACATTCCTTTTTCTAGCTCAGTTTAAGAAAACATCCTTTGTCATTCAGATATCACGTACATGTTGAAGAAGCTGCCTGGTCCTGTGTTTCTCTCTAGAATGATGTAATCTCTCTGGCTCCGAGACAGAAAGTAGCCCATCTGGAGCCCTGCAGGTCCAGCTCCCAGCACACAGTACTCATGGCTCACGGTGTTATTACGGCCATGAAGAGCAGAAGCAGAAGTGGCCAGGGACAGGACACTCAGGAGCCTGAAGAGAGGCTGAATCAGACGACTCATGAGGCCTTGGGATGGAGATACAAACAACAGATTAGAGCCAGGCGCTCTACCTGTAATAGAAGGTTCACCTTTAAATCATTACAGATAATTAATCATGCATTTGCTCTATTCTAGTAAAACTAGAACTAACTGCAGATGGATACATGCCGAAAATAAGCTTTTAAACTATAACTACTTCATATAATAAAAGCATACACAATAAATACATAACTAAGCATAAATGTAAACACAGTAATTGAGAACAGTAATAGACAACATATACTATATATATATATATATATATAGGCACATGTTTACTGATAGTCAATTATGGCTCCCCTGTTCCAATGCTGGGGATGCGGCAACATCCAACACATTTAAGAGCGAAAAACACAGTATAGTGTAAATATATTGGCATTAAATCAACGTACCGTCAACTACAGCTGCTCCTGCGATCTTTCAGGAATAGAAAATATGAAAATAAACGGCAGGCATTTCGTAAAGTTCATCTTTTTGATTACACGGCTTTCATAACATCTTCCACAGACAGAAGACAGAGCGTACATTTGACGTCACGAAAGGATGGCCGTCCAACCAATGAGAGACCAGATGGGCGTGGTTAAAGAGTTCACGCTCACTTAAATGCTAGCGTAATGTTTTTATTTTACGGACACATTTTTTTAAAGTAGCGATTTTTATTAAAAACTAAAAAGGAAACCTTTTTCGAAAGTTGCATTAAAACTGTTATTATACACTCATCATTTTTTTAAAATATATTTTCAAACGCTTTTCAGATGTTATCGTTCTATCCGTGTCTCAGTGAGAGTATAAAGAGAGACAATCAAATTAGCTATTCCCCAATTCATTTTTTTTAAAGATATTTAAAATATTTTCAATGGATTTTTGTCTAAATGTATATTTAATATCCTGAAATCAAGAAGTAAATTGAAAAAGCAATTTGTTGCGTTAAACTACACCGTCATAGTTCTGAGATTTGCTGTGTCATGTTTAGAAACACCAACAAAGAAACAGCACAGTCATGAAATCAGCGTAAACTATGAACAGATTGAACAGATTTCTAAAAGTGCCCGCAACACATTATTATTATTTTTTTTTAAATACTTTATTAGACTTAGTACTCTTAATAACTTTATTTTTATTTTATTTTTCTAATAATGTATAACCCATATAGTTCATATATTGACTCTCATTGCTTTGTCATGAGAAACCATTGAGATTTCTCAGTCGAAAAAAAAAAGTCCAGTCATGGTTAGTGTAAAAATGTGGAACTACCTCGGCATTTTCACTTCCCTTTTCACTAAATACAGTGACTCAGATGGGAAGGAAAACGTATAAAACTGAAGTGGCGCAGTTAGGGAGATCACGCTGAGATTTCACTCTGTGAAAGACGAGAGACAGCAAGAAACACATCGACACCGCAAGTAAGATGGCAAAGCTTTATTTCAATCTGTTACAGTGGACATTGTGACATTTGATAACAAATATCTGTTGTTTTAAGGATGGAATCCATGAAAAGCAAACCAAGAGATGGCACTGGCAGGTAAAAAGTGTATTTTTGTTGTTTCAACCAATAATCATTGAATGAAACCACATTAATTCCAATAGTGATTATGAGAACAGCATTTAAGCCTGAGGTGAATCATAGCAAAAGTAGGAAACTACAACAATTGCAAATGTAATAGATAATATAGACTACTGTTATAGTGCTAGAGATACACTGCTGTGCAAAAGCATAAGTATAAACCAGTGAGTGCATAATGTTTTCTCCACAGTGATCTGTCTGAGCAGATAAAAACAGCCACCAAAGACAGTCACGTGAGAGCTGAGAACACACACCTGATGCTCAACTACCAGAAAGGACAGATCACGCAAACACAGTACAAGGTAAAGCTATACACACTAAGATCATACATTTCATAATGGTGACTATAACATGCAAACAACTAGGTTAACTATTATATATGAAATAAAAAGGGTTTAAAATAATATTGTGTTGTATTTTAAAACAATCTAAAAGCTTACAATATGAACAAACACAAATACCAAAAAGTTACCATGAAAGTGCTGCTAAAAGGTTTTTTTTGGGCATGTAGCATAGCAATATGGTTTTTCAGACATGTACTGTGGACCAGAAATGTATTATTTTAATATTATTTATATTCATAATTGGATGTATAATGTATTTGTGAAGTTTAAGTGCATGAGTTGAAGTCTGCATGAACATGTTAGTGTCATATGGCAGACACAGGGAGAAGAGATCATTTTAGCCATACAAAGAATGCGTGTACATGCAGGAATGTGCATACATGCATCACTGATGCATACATAGCTAATATTTTCAGCTGATCTATTTGTTCTGTGATATACCTCCACTGATGTAAGACATTCTGTTTTCAACAAACCAACATGTTTCGCTACCTTGTAAGGAATTGCAAATCCTTTAGTCAGTGGTATATAATGCTCAAGAGTGATGCACTGCCTCAGAGAAACACATACAGCTGGCACGAAGATTACAAGTTTCTCTCCTATGCCTGATACATACGACAATAAAGAGTTTTTGGCAAGGCAATTGGTATCCAGTCCTGTGATTCTACTATAGAGGGGACAAAGCTTAATTTCAGATCAACATGTACCATAATAAAACAGGGTATTTTTAATGATCTTAGATTACTTTATAAATTCCATGGAACATGCATTTAGTAATCATTCAAGACTTTGGTATATATCAAAGTAACATGATAATACCATCTGCTGTGCCTGCTCTAACTAACTATTTTGATAATCGATTAATCAGTCAGACATGTCTTTGATTAATCAATGTATTAAATTTAAAATGTCCTCATGTGCATCCTTGGCCGCCCATGACCCTGTCGCCGGTTCTCCACTGTTCCTTCCTTGGAGCACTTTTAATAGAGACTGAGCACTGCAGACCGGGAACACCCCACAAGAGCTGCAGTTTTGGAGATGCTCTGACCCAGTGGTCTAGCCATTGCAATTTGGCCCTTGTCAAACTTGCTCAAATCCTTACGCTTGCCCATTTTTACTTCCTATACTTTACTGAAAAAAAAATCCAAATCCAAAAATCCACATTGCCGAATGTTATTTTACCTGCAATGTGCAAATTGAAGGCTATACATTTAAATTATATTAATGATTTATGCTACATATTGTATGCAAAAAGTTTAAAAGATGATATAAGGAGAAATGTCTTAAACGATTGGATAATACTTTCATGTTTAACAGGTTATTTCATTTTTTCCCCCCTAGTGATAAAGTGTTTACAAGCTTTTAACACGGATGCCTCTTTTATGAAAATGTTTTATCGAATCTGTTTTATAGTATTAATCTTAATGGAAGGAGGAGCAAGTTGAGTAGTATAGTTACAATGTGTAGAAAGATAGTGGGGACCGACTTAAGGACTATCCCACAAATGTACGCACATAGGATGACTAGGAAGGGCCAGTTAGTCCTTTCCGATGTTACCCACCCGTTGTGTGCTTCCCTCAGGCCGGAGATTTAAACTCCCTTTGTGTAAATCAAATAGATACAAGAATTCCTTTATACCTGCTGCAATCATTTTTTAAAAATGACTTATATAAAATGGGTATTATTTTGTGTTGCTGAATGTGCATGTATACTGCTGTCTACATAAAGAATTGCCTTTAAGGACAATAGTAATAAAGAGCTGTTAAATTTATAACATTTACAATTAAAAATGAAATAAAATCCCATGGAACCCCTAAAAGATTCTATACATGAAGCGCCTGACAGACCCTTTATGGTTCTATATAAAGCATTTTCTTCTAAGAGTGTACTAACAGCTAACTTCATCTGTGTCATGTGTAATAATTACTCTTCATGTGTTTCCAGCTTCTGCTGTGTTCTCTGTATGAGATCTACCGAGCGCTAGAGGAGGAGCTGGACAGGAACGCCGACCATCCTGCCGTTCAGCCCATCTACTTCCCTCAGGAGCTGGCCAGACTGGAGTCTCTGGAGCTGGACCTGGAGCACTTCTTTGGACCCC
The DNA here is from genome assembly GCA_018749465.1 of Paracanthobrama guichenoti. Taxonomy (NCBI): domain Eukaryota; kingdom Metazoa; phylum Chordata; class Actinopteri; order Cypriniformes; family Gobionidae; genus Paracanthobrama; species Paracanthobrama guichenoti. Next base: position 40,679,912 of record CM031945.1, read on the forward strand.
ACTGGAGGAAAAGAATAACAGTGCCTGCCGCCACACACAGATACACACAGAGACTGAGAGAGGCGAGTCTGTGAATCGTCTCTTTAAGTGGAATTCATGAGGATGTGAAATTTAACATTCAGCGCACTTGCGTTCCAGCGATTCTCATTCTAACTCAGCGCTCTCTGTTCCCTTTAGATTGGTGAGAACAGTCCGGATCTTCTGGTGGCACATGCCTATACACGCTATCTCGGCGACCTGTCAGGAGGCCAAGTGCTGGGCAAAATTACCCAGAAATCCTTGGGACTGAGCGGCAGTAAGGGAATTTTATTCTTCTCGTTTCCTGGGGTGACGAGCCCCAACAGATTCAAGCAGCTGTACAGGAGCAGAATGAACAGCATTGAGTTCACGGAGCAGCAGAGACAGGAAGTGCTGGATGAGGCAACCAGAGCCTTCGAGTTCAACATTGAGGCGAGCATTGACATCTTATATATATGTTTGGGGTCGGTTAGATTTTTTGGAAATACATTAATACTTAATGCATTAGATTGATCAAAAGCAAGATATTTGTAATAGCTGAAAATCCAGCTTTGCCATCACAAGAATAAATTACTTTTTAAAATATGAAAAATCAAACTTATTTTGATATGGGATGGAACAAAGTCTAACAAAGCTGTTTGTATTTGTCATTTCAAACAGGTTTTTGATGATCTTCAGAAAATGCTGAGCATCACAGAGGACGCTTCAAGTGAGTATCATGAAATAAGTCAAATTGCATAGAAATACTAAATGTACAAGATGTTACCATCTTGCTTTTGTTTGTTTAGGTGAAAAAGGAAATGACGCAGCATCCAAACCTCAGTCAAAAACCTTCTCCAACTCTCCGATGCTCCAGATTGCATTAGGTGTGGGAATCACTTTGGCGACGGTTGGAATGGGAGTTTATGCGTTTTAAATCAGAACATTTTATACTCGTCCGTGTGTAACATCTTACCATGACAAGGTCAAATCTACAGGCTAATATTCAACCAACACTAATCATGGCTATTATAAAACACGCACTAATAAATCAAGTACATTTTCACACGATCCAAGTAGTCATTTTTCCCACAAATAGTTTTAGAAATGACTTCAAGAGGTTACACATTTTCCTTGTACATTCATACATGTGTCAGATGCTTTCATCCAAATGATTCATAGTGCATTCAATGCATATATTTTTATATCTGTCCCTAAATATGTAATAGTTTATGTATTCTTGAAAAATGCAATAAAATTAAACTTAAAAACAATACAGGTTTTGTCTAATTTGCTGAAAGAAAGGCAAAAATATTAATTTAAATTGCTTTATTATGTTTCCATACAAAAAGTCATATCTTTAATTTGACAAGTGACATTAGATTTGTGGTGACGCATTCTTTTTCACTGAAGAACCACATGAAGACAGTAAAGCATAGTGTTGCTATGGTAGCACTGGACTCGCACCAAGCTTTGACAGAGCAACATGAGAATAATTTCTCAGCAAACAGTGAGATTGATAAACAGGACACTTCTCCAGCACTTGAGCGCCCAGACATCTATGTACAATAAATCTGAACTGTATATCATTTCTGCGGTGGCTTCAGCCTGCACATGTGTTAAGATGCCAGGTTCTGCTGACAGAATTATGTGTGAAGCAAACACGCAACATCTCTACTTGACCCTGTAAAGAACCTTCCTCTGCATGCGGTGCTGCAGTTCACCCCTCCTCATCATCAGATGAAGGACCTTGTGAATGGCGTGTTCTGGGTATTTCTGTTTAGAGGAGAGAGTTTTACTGACGACGTAGTTACAATAGTGATGAGAGAAGTTTAGTTTAGAGAAGATTGTTCAAACTCACCTGTTTGGTGAAATCCTGTATGATGCTGTGTTCAGACACCTGGGAGCCGATGGCGAAGCGTCTCTTCAGCTGTTTTTCTATGCGAGAGATCATCTCCTGATCCTCCTGAGTGGTGAATCCTTCCACACCTACAAATATACAGCATACATCAGACAGACTCCAGCTACATTTATAGAGGCTAGACAGTGCAGGGGCTCAATAATCCACCTGGGTTTCTCTGATTTATTGGACATTTTTGGTAAATATTCCACTGTTGTAAACATGGCTCATGATCATTTATCTGGCCAACATAGTTGAGGTTTTTCAGTTTCTCTCAAATGATTCGAGTCTTCGGGACATCAGATGGAATAGGCTAAAAATTACAATAAATCAATCTACCACTGTTTTATAAAACATGCATAACTTAATATGAAAAAAACATTTTAAAATGTAAAAAAAGGGGATGTCTATTTTTGGCAATATTAAAAACCTAAATATAATGTTATATTTAACTACAACTTTAAATGAGTCATTAAAAAAAAATCTAGAAATTCAAAGTGACATACATAAATATTTATAGGGATGTAATGATGCAACGTAATATCAAGATACCACGATATAAAAATTAGACGACATGCATCAATGTAAACTATATAATTTGTGATAGTTTGTTTTATCCAAGGCTCAGCTTACTGCATTTATAAGGTATAATTCACCCAAAAATTTAAAATCTGTCATCATGTAATTTCAAACCTAAAAATGTTTAAGAACTTCCAAACACAAATGAAGATATTTGTATGAAACCTGAGTGATTTCTGTCCCTCCATTTAAAGTCCATTCCTCTAAAACTTTAAAAAGATCCAATAAATGTCATAAAGGCATCATAAAAAGAATCAATTGAGTGGTCTAATCCAAATCCAACTCTTCTGAAGAGACACGATGGCTTTATATGATGAACAGATTCAGCTACTGTAGTAAACGCGGACTAGCCTGGATGCCAGCTGAATTTAGCCCCGCCCACAACGTTTGAGTTTTGGAAGTTCGGTCTGGATTTGATCCGTCGTGAAGCAACTATGCTCGAACAGGAGCTGTTCGGACCAATCAAATTGTCAGGGCAGGCTTTATACAATGATGGACAGATGATCAACAGTAACGTAATCATCCACGTCACCAAAGAGCGCTTGAGTTAAATTTGTTCTAATCCTAAACGGAGAACTTGTTCGTATATGCCTTTATTATTTCTCTCAAAAATGATGACCGTGTTGGTAAGTGCTCTGTGTATCCTTAAATTCTTTTACAACACCGGCAAAGATCGTTTGCACTCATCATCTTCCAGCGTGCGTGCAGTTGAGTTCGGTTGACAACTATGCGTCGCTCTGATTGGTTGTTGGTCTATCCAATTGAAACACGCCCCATAATCGTGTGGAGCACGCCCAATGGAGCAGAATCAGACTCATATTCTGGCTAGAATTGAGTAGACTAAACACATACGTTCAAAAGTGCGAAAACAACACAAGAGCGAGTAAATGCAAAATAAAATTTTTTCGATGAGCTAAACATTTACAGTTTGGGAATAGTCATTGTGACATGATTTCTTGAGATTCGAGCTGTGACTGATTGCATTGATCATCTGAAGCACGCCCTCCTCAAAGTCATCATGTATATGATTTCTATATAATAGATATTCAATTAAACTGATTCCTTCATTTATTTTTTAGGGGCATACTGTGATATGCAATACTACAGTCTATTCGCTTTAGAGACCACCACACTTACCGGAGAGACTGCCGGACAGAGCCGCGTCTAGCGTGGACACCTGGAAGAGTCTTAGAGCCTCGTCCACCTCTTCCTCTCCAGCGATGGGCTGCAGCTTCATCTTAGCGAGAGACTCCGCAATGCGTACCACGGCCTCCAGCTGCCTACAGGACGACAAATGATCAACCAATTAATAAAAACTGCTATACAAGTGCTATGATTGAAATAAGCAATGGTACTGCATACAGACTGATGAATATACTGTAGGCCACTGTGCTCATGAATATAAATATACATTGAGGAATAAAATGAGTAAAAACAGGTTCCATATTACTAAATTCAGTTGTTACCTGACAGTGATGGGGATGGACACGCGTCTGTCGGTCTCCCTCTCGTGTTCCTTCGCGCCGCTTCTCATCAGCACGTATCGGTTCTTCAGTTTCTCTGCGGCGGCCGCAGACAGGCGGGGTCCACATTTCCTGTTTGTGAGTTGACAGTGCATTTTTACACTTCTGGGAGGTCATTATATTTATTGTAATTTTCATGACAGACTTCAGAATGATAAAACCAACAGTTGAGATGCTGTGCAATGAAACTGATACGCTGGTTACCCAGTTATCCAATCACATCCTCTCAACAGTTTTTTGTTGATTGAGGGATTTATTCGATAAATGGCTTTCCATCGTAGTTTATACGCATGTCTTAATTATCTGCCACAATCGAGCGCATGCGTTTTCTACAATGCGCATTTTTAGAATTTATGCACATCTTGGCATTTCCAAATCGATATCAAAAAATTCGTTTATAGACTTACAATCTTGAGTAGGCGACGTATTTCTTCAGCATAGCCAGAGGAATCTCTCCCTCGACACCCTCCGTCTGCGTCTGAGCGCTCAGGTGAACATTCATCACATGCCGGGCCAAAGTCTAAATAAAAACACAGGCGTGTGTGCATTAGCTCACATGAAATCATTTAAACTGTAAAACTCTTCAACGAACTTTGTTAATCTATAAGCAGCAGTTGTTTTGTTCACACACCAGAGGACACTTCGCTCATGAGACGATACACAAGATTGGGTTCATGGGAACGAGATTTTTATTTAAGAAATCCTCAATGACAAAATGCATAACTAAAAAAAGAAAAGTCTGCAGGTGCATTTGAAATGTTTTAACTCACCTTGTAATGAATGTCATTTCAGTTCTACTTTGAGTATGAATTATATGCAGTAAAAGACAATACTCAAGCACTGTAAAAACTCAACTGACTGGCTTCTCTCCTGTATAATCGGCTCTAACCTTAGAACTGCACATCATTTAAGAACTTCTACAACTTTTGACCTCATAACTGAACTCCTTTCCACAAATTGACCATAGATATTAAGTGCAAACAGTAAGTGCAACCATAATCAGAAGTACTACCACAATATTCAAAGTGCAAATAGAAACCAAATTGTTCTTCAAGCATGATACAGAGCTAAGAGATGGTTACAACTACACAGCCCAACCTAGGATAGCTTTCATATTGGGAGATATTCACATGCATCATGGAGCCACTTTCAAAAAGTGTTTAGAATTACTTTCACTTTCAATTTCAATTTCACGATCACGCTAAAGGCCTGTACACATCGAAACGTATATTGTGCACGCTTATACTCCAGCGTTTTTTGGCGCGTCTTGAGCGTTCATACCCAAGCGACTTTCACTGGCGATGTGCCGTGTGAACGTGCATAACAGTAGATGGCGCTCCCGGTACACAAGGTCGTGCTGCGGCACTTTACGCTTCTGACACTCGCTTGTCACACAGAAGAAGAGACAGTATTTACATGCTTGCCAAAACCATTCACATCTTCTTTGTATACTTACTACTACTTCGTCGCATCAATGTGTGCTTGGCAAGACCGTTTTGTGCTTGAGCACCACCAAGTCGTGTTTTACTGTAACTTCAGCAGGTCCAGGCAAGGGAACAAAAGCACTGATCTCATTGGTCGAACAGTTTTTAACGTGCTGCGTAAAAAAAAAAAAAAAAAAAAAAAACGAACTCAAGGCATTTTTTTGTTGTAAATGCCGCTTTTACGCGTCGGTGTGCACACTCACATTGGCGCCCTTTGTTTAGTCACTAGGCGTTATACGTCGGCAATAAACGCACGCGAAAATCGTCCCGGTGTGAACAGGCCTTGACTCTGTGAATAGGGAATGGTAGGGCTGCATGTGCATTTTACAAAAGACATTTGTCAGACTCTTCTGTTGCACAATGAATCCTCCTCCACAGTCCTGTCAGTCATCTCGTCACATGATCAGTGCTGCCCACTACATATGACTCGAACAGTTTGTGTTGGATGAGCTGGAAGGAATTGAAGCGACTGTTTTCCACCTGATCGTTTTTATTTCTATAAAAAGCAAAACGACAGTGGAGGCGTAGCGTAACTGTAGCAGTGGCATATTCTATCCTAACTTCACCCTCACACTCCGTCATGGCAATATCACGCAAGACAGCTTTTTACCTCGATGAGAAACCTTGTCACATTTTAATCTTGCACACCATTACCCACCATGTCTCTCTGATGGTCGTGCTGGTCTTTGATGATGAAGATCATGTCGAACCGAGACAGAATGGTGGGCATGAAGTCAATGTTGTCCTCTCCCTTTGTATCATCCCAGCGGCCGAATACAGAGTTGGCGGCGGCCAGTACAGAGCAACGGGAGTTCAGAGTGGTGGTGATGCCAGCCTTTGGGTGAAAACACAAAAGAAACTGATGAGTCTGTCTGTTGGCAGTAAGCTGAAGAAATTAAGAGATCATTACAATGCAGTGAAAAACAGCTGGTACCTTCGCAATAGAGATGGTCTGCTGCTCCATGGCCTCATGGATGGCGACTCGGTCATCCTCTCTCATCTTTGGAAAAGCAAAACATCAAGCATTTCATAAGACTGCGTGAACACATGCAAGTTCAGGAAATCCAGACTGCTTAGAAGTCCAACCTTGTCAAACTCATCAATGCAGACCACTCCACCATCCGCCAGCACCATGGCACCTCCCTCCATGATGAAACCACGAGTGTTGGGGTCTCGAAGAACAGAGGCTGTCAAACCAGCCGCACTGCTGCCCTTACCAGAGGTGTAGACCTAACAGACATTTGAATGCAGATTCTCAATTACAGGAAACATTTATGCATTTAGCAGACGCTTTTATTCAAAGAGACTTACAAGAGGAACAAAGCATAAAAAAAAACATTTAACTGAAAGGGAAATGAAGACTGATTACTTGCATGTGGATATTATATAATTAAATTATATTACAATTTAAATGGTAATATAATACAATGCATTCCATATTAAATATATTTATATTTAATATTATATAGAAGCATTATAATATAATAAAATACAATTCTCCATTGCAGTAAACATTTATATGACTGAAAGAGCAATGAATACTGATTACTTGCACATTCATAAATCATCATCATTATTCATTATTTATAATTAAATCCTAAAAATTATTATTAATGCAATTACGATGGTAATATATAATGCATGCTGTATTAAATTTACCTGAATTTAATAACATACACATTTAACAAATTCAGCACTTGTCATATTAAAGTACGACATATAGCATAAGAAAATGTGAACACATTAGGGCTGGACAATAATTCAATATATATATAGCGATATAATTTCTCAATAACGGTGATATGATTTTTAAACATCTCCGATATTTCGATACACATTACAGCCGCTCTCACTGACTGACGTTCAGGGCTCAGCCGTCAGAAAGAGCAGAAGACGACTGGCGTACACCAGTGCTCAGCAGCAGCAGGCTAAGATCCAACGCGGCAAGTTATAGCTACAAAACGAGTACACCTAACCGCAAAACAAACGTGACTGAACGAGCTTCCACACGTGAGGAGAAAGCAGAAGATTGTCACATTGTCAGTCCATGTATTATCGCCAACGTGTTCATTCTCGTTTAAATGACCTTTCAGAGCTTGTGAAAGACGCTCGGACAGTGCTTTACGAAAGTTTATCATTTGCTCGTGTTTAAAGCCTTGCAAAAAGCAGCGCGCACTCATCTCAAATAGAGCACAAATAGGCCAATGAATTGAGTCTTATTTTTTGTTCTTCATAAAGGTCTATGGTTTTGCATATAAGGAGAATAGAGCACTATGAATCATTCTTCACACTGAAATTTAAAACAGTTAATAGAAAATGCTCAATAGACTCATGACTGACTAATATATATATATATATATATATATATATATATATATATATATATATATATATATATATATATATATATATATATATATATATATATATAGACACACACACACACAAATACATTATTCTGCACGTCAGATATCTTTTAAAAGAAATACATTAATATAAGTAATTCCTTGGCCACTAATCTTTTATAATATGGCAGAGAGCTGCATGATGAATATTCTTCAAAAAATAGATATTTTATGTTTCACATATAAAGAAAGCCAAACGAACGAGATGAGGGCGAGTAAATGATGGTCCATCTTTATTATAGTCTTACCCCAATGGGAGAACATCTCTCCACAAACTTCAGCAACTGAGACTTGGCTGTGCCTGGATCTCCCAACATCAATAAGTTGATATCACCTCTGCGCGTCAGACCATCAGGCAACCTAAAAGAAGCCATTTTGAGCAGATCAGTAAGGTGGCGAAAAAAACTCAAGTGTGAAGAGGCATTTTCTATGCTGTCTCACCTCTTCCTGGAGCCTCCAAACAGAAGGCACGCTATGGCCTTCTTCAGGTCATCGCTTCCATAGATGGACGGGGCGAGAGAGCGAGCGAGGGAGTCGTAGACAGAGGGAGAGGAAGCCAGAGCCCTCAACTCCTCTTCCTCCTGAGGCGAGACTGAACCAGTGGCTCCACGGCCTGAAAGATGGTGAGAAGGTCATGAGAGATGCTGTTTTCAACCCAACACAAACTTTTTCCCATAATGTTTTGCACATGCTCACCTGCTCCTTCAGTATCCACGTCAATGCCGACCACACGCAGGTACGCTGCTCGGATGCCCACACCGGCTCCCTTATCACGACCTCTGGATTTGGTTTGAGCCACCTTCTTGATGGAGTAGATGCCCATGACGGTTACTCTGTTGCCTGGCACTACACGGTCACACAAGTACCTGGGAGGTAAAAGTAATGTATTAGGCACTGCAGACGGAAAAATAAAGCATCACATGACAACACGAAGCTGTTGGCGTGTGCATCCACCTGTCGCAGTAGAGCTGCATGTGTCGTGGCATCTCTCCATGAGGAACGGCATCAGGAGCTTCCTGCAGACGCTGCGTTTGGAAATCCACACACACGCACCGGTCCGGAATGATGAAATACGGATCCACGGGGCACTTGACACGGCCCGCCTGCTCGCTGCAAGGACAAATAGGAATTTTATATAAAAACATGCCTATTCCCCATCTAGTAGGGTTAGGCTGATAATAGGGATGACAATTTACACGAATTCCCATGATCGTAAATTCCCATGATTGAATTCAAAACGATTTATTACAACAGTGTTCTCATTAATGTTATGTAATGACACTCCCAATCATAGTTATTGTTAGTCGTGTAATGCTGTTTGGAAGCTCTTTGCTAGCGCGTTAAAGAAACGCATCCTATGAGATGAATCAGATATATACAAAATAAACCCATTACAAATTTTATCTGCACAAACCGACACGAATGCACAAGTGAACTTGAACTAAGTTACGTGATATTCAGAATGGGTGACTCATGTTTTGGACGTGCTCCTCCTGGAGCAACGCGATGAAACGCAACAACTAAACCCAAATAATTCACGATGTTTATTACAATATTGTTCTCTTTATAATGAACATGCAGCTCCAACAGCAATGCACAACTATTAATGACGACTATGATTGGGACATTACATTATGCAATATGACAGCCCCAATCATAACAGTCATTATTAGTTGTGCATTGCTGTTGGTATATCGAGTATTTGACAAGTGCTCACGTGTTGCACTTGCGGGGTAGAGCGTAACCCTGCAGTCCCGGTGGCAGAGGAATGTTACTGATGACCGCTCTGCATCCGCGGCACTGAAGACACACTTTGGTGGCTTTGGCCCTCACAGCCGTAGAGGATATGATTATACCGGGAATCTTCACGAGACGTGACACCTGCTCTGACTGCAAAAGATGATGGACACGAGTAGGAAAAAAAAACAACACCACACAACATTAATGGTTTCAATTATAGATGTGGAGCACCAAGGAACAAATTAGGAGTAAACATTACTCAGCTATCCATCTGTTTTCATTTTTAACTGTCAAAATTATTCTCACTTTCAGACTGCGGATGGAGGACGGGTGGGCGTCGCTCTTCAGCATGACCTGTATGTCCTGAACGGTCTCTTCTCCTAGTGGCCGTGGACGTGTGACCTCATCAGCCACTTCCTGCGCCGCCTCCTCCAACTGTCAATCACACGGCAACATCATTAAACGTAAAACCTTATGAACAACAATGTTCAAATAGGACTTGCATTTCATAAATATGATATATAATTACTTTAAAAATTAAATAATAACAACATACATCAAAATGAAGTCTTGCAATATTTCCAATAGTTATGTGAAAGGTCATTTCTGTAATTCTGATCTTACCAAAGGCAAATTCTCAGTAGGAAGTTTGTAAAGACAGTCTGACAGATCTTCATCAAAACTGGCCAAATCCTCCATCTCCACCTCAATCCAGTACTCTCCCAAAGTATAGTGCCTCTTGAGCTCATCTCTGAGGGAAAAACACATTTAACAGTGGAGCAAAGCATCAAAATAATAGAAATAGCAAATGAATGAGATACACCTAGCTTAAAAGGTTACATTTTATGTATACAGCTCACTTTATTAGGAAATATGCAAAGTAGCGTTAGGGAATCATTCATTTTAATAGATTTGATTCATTCCGACAGTTCTGATCACTGAACCGACTCAAATGATTCAGTCATACAAAACACGTCCCAAATCGGTCACTCAGAGGAACGATTCAAATTGCGCGTAACGCAAAGATAAATCTACAAGTTTAATATGGATGAATAAAAAAAATAATTAGTTGATATAATAATGAAATATGCAACGATTAGCACAGTAAATACACAGTAGCGTAAAGAAAAAATTAATTTAATGCATTTGATTCTTTCGAACAGTTCTGATCACTGAACCGACTCAAAAACGATTCCGTCATACTAAACATGTTCCAAATCGGTTCTACCGAGTCACTCAGAAAAACGATGCAAATCGCGCATAACTCGAATATAAAGCTACATCACAGTTAATATGAAGGATAAAGAATAGGTGGATATAATAATGGCATCAATATATAACATGCAACGATTAGCACAAGGAAACTGTAGTTGTGCAAAACGTATTGTGAAAAAAGAATCATTCACCAGGATGCAAGCAAACACATCTGCTATCACAATACCTGTATTTGTAGGTGAATCCAGTGCGATCGGTGCCGACTCTAAATTGTCTCAAGAACTCACGAAACTTCTTTTTGATCTGGGTGCGTTTCAAGGCTCCCTCATCGCCAATACCTTCCCCTCCTCCGAAACTGTCACTATAATAAACTCCTGGATCATCGAAACCCGACATGTTGCAAACGTTCTGGAGTGAACTCCTTGTAACAAACGATCAATTAGATATCACTTCAAAGAGTGATGTGAAGTCTTAAGTTTTGCTAATATTCTGCGTCGGTCAGAACCAACAGTGTTCCCCTGACACACGCGCGCTGACTTTCGCGGCAAAACCTCTAGCCCTGCCTCGCGCTGGAGTCAGACTCCGCCCTCAGAGAATTTTCCGTCCCGCTTATTGGTCCACAAGCCGTTGTGACGAGGTACGTCACGAAAAAGGCGCTACCAAAGCGGAGTACTGGCGGGAAAAACACAAAGCAAAGCGCAGGGACCGGAACTAGTTGCTCTGTTTGGCGCGGAATATCAGCATTGTTTAAGACTTGTCTGTTTACAGTTAACAAAACCGTATTTATATAAAAATAAATGTTAATAATGAATAAAGAGACAAGGTTTTTGCTGAAAGCAGTATTAGGATATAGATGTCAAGTTGGGTTGTTATATGTTTTAAAAATGTTATATATATATGTATTAATTACAGTATTTATTACTGTATTAATTACAGTAATTACAGTATTTATTACCACAAATATGTTACCTTTTACATATTAGTGGTTTTATGAATTGTTCAGTGTTATATTATAAAGCCTATAATATGCTGTTGTGACATAATGACAGACTTCTTTGTGACAACATACCCCACCCCACTATTGGGCTATTGCTTGAAGAATTTATTTGTGCCGTTTTTGCCTATTATGATAGGTCAGTAAGCAGACAGGAAGTGAAGTGGGAGAGAGAGAGGCGGACGGGATTGGGAAAGGTCCGTGAGCCGCTGTCATGAGAAATCATATACTAGTATTCAAGAGTTTTATTTGTCACATACACAGTTATATACAGAATATACAACCGGCAGTGAAAATGTAAAAACGTAGTATATGAACCATGTCATTTAAAAGACATTAATAGTCATTATAATGCATTTTAAACGAATAAATCATAACGTGATTTTGCAGGAATTGTAATCAGGCACTAAAAATACAACCAATTAAAAGTCAGTTGAACCAATGGGTGTCCTAAAGCGATTTCTCGGCACACCGGGATGACCTTTTTGTTTATTAAACATCAAGAATTTGGTTTAATTTTATAAAAAAAACTATATAAGGGACAGAGTATATCTCAGGTCTTGTAGCTGATAGGTTTTGTAAGTAGTCCATTAAACAGTCATAATTCTGTAAGAAATAAACTGTTTTGTGCAAAAGTAGTAGATATATAGCGCAGGAGACATTAAATGGCAACTTTTGGCAAAAATCAACTTTTTATTTTTTTTAATCATCTATGGACAATTGCTGCATAAGCATGATCTGTACATGATTTTGCAAATAATGTCTCAACTGAAAAAAAGTCAAGACACTTTTGGTATAAAGCTGCTGTGCAAGACTGCCGTAAAAGCAGCAACTATTAATCATAGAGAAAAATTTTTTCTGCCAATACTGAAAATATACAAATACCCATTACATTAGAAGAAATATTTCTATGATATGTAACTTTAGCCTCATTCTAACAGTCAGTAACTTTGACCATTCTGTTTCTGACATTAGGATATGACACCATGCTTCCTGCCTGTCTGTATGAAGGCATCTACAGTACGATCAATGTCTTCATCAGTGTGAGCCGCAGAGATCTGGACTCGAATGCGGGCTTTTCCTTTGGGAACGACTGGATAGGAGAAGCCGATCACATACACTCCTGATGACAAGGAGAGAAAAACACTGTTTTAAACTGAGTTGCTGGGCTTTAATAATTCATTAGATGTATTAATTTGGATGGATATGACATATATGCTAGAATTCTCACCCAGTTTTAGCATGTCGTCAGCCATGAGCGAAGCCAGCCGAGCGTCTCCTAGCATCACAGGACAGATGGGATGAGCTGTGCCAGAAATGGTGAACCCTGCCTGGGTCATGTTGTTTCTAAACCTTTGGGACAGAAGAAAAGATGCACAATAGGCCATTGTGTTGAGAACTGCCATCATTAGTTCAGTGAACTCTAAAAATCCTTTCTTCTTAAAAGCATTCATACTTTCATACAGGAATACTGAACCAGCAAATGTCAGCTTGTTTTATTTTGACTGTGAGACCAACTGCTGGTTTGAAAAATAGCCTGTTAGTTTTAACCCTTCTTATATCTCAAGCTAAAGGGTGTAACCGAATCCACAGTACAAACATCGGCCACCTCCAGTCCTACCTCATGGTTTTAGCTGTCATGGACTGGGCGATTTCGTTGGATGCCAGCAGCAGCTCCACGGCACGGGTGGCACAGCCCACCACAGGAGGGGGGAGGGAGTTGGAGAAGAGATATGGACGAGACCGCTGTCTCAGAAGCTCAATTAAAGCCTTGGGTCCGACGGTGTAACCACCTGACAGAAAATCAGAAAAATATACACGCTTAAAAAGAACTGAAATTTATGGAAGCCCGTTTCTGCCACTAAATAAAAAAAAAAAAAATAAAAAAAAAGAGTAATTGCGACTTTTTTTCTCACAATTGCGTGATATAAAGTCACAATTCTGACTTTTTTTCTCAGTCAGAATTGTGACTTTATATCACGCAATTGCGAGTTTATATCTTAGAATTCTGACTTTATAACTTTATAATTTCTGACTGAGATAAAAAGCCACAATTACTCTTTTTATTTTTTTATTTAGTGGTGGAAACGGGCTTCCATAGAAATTGCTTCAGCCTCATTCAGCCTGATTTTTCCCCGACATAAGCTATGTTTCCATTCTCCTATTTTTATATTGCAATATCACATTTAAAAAAATGCTTGATGGAAACGGCATAATAATTCCTCAATGTGTAACAAAAAAACTCACATGACTCGACAGAGGCTGTGATTGGACTAATCAGACAATCAGTTTCATTGCACAGCATCTCAAATGTTGCTTTGATCATTCTGAAATGCCTGAGCTTTTTTGTGCCTATTTCCCAGGAAGTGACGATTTTGTTCTCTTGAACACATGGGATGGAAACTATGCTTTATTCACAAATGTTTTATGTGATAATCCAATTTTGTGCACAAGATTCTCAAGGCTAAAAACTCAGATTTGAGTGGAAACAGCTATTGTAGCTTGACTATGTAAACTGTTTAGGTGATGTTTAATATCTAGAAATTTAAGACATACGCACCAGCGGCACCTCCCAGTGCTTTTCCCAGAGTGGAATTGACGATGTGCACTCTGTCCATCACACCCAGCAGCTCATCGGTTCCTCTGTGGGAAATAAATGCACAGATGATCACTTGTAAGATATTATGACATAATACTTTCTCACAGTTTAAATGAGTCCTTAAACATAAAAATATGTAACTGCCTTGGTTCTAAAGCAGTGGTTCTAAACCAGGGGACCCAGGGCCCACTAGGGGCCTCAACAAACTTCCAAGAGGACCTCAAGTATTTAAATATGAATATAAAAAAAGCATTAAAATAAGCTAAAAACACTAAAAATGTGTTATTTTTTATCATGAATGTACATCTTTCTAGTGTCTAAAATATTTTATTGGGTAGAAATTGTGAGCTTCAAATGTTGTTGTAGAAATTGGGGTGCCTGAAGTCAAAACGTTTGAGATCCACTGCTTTAAAGTGATCGTCACATTAGGAGATTCTTGAAAACCCCTAATAGAGTGAAACAATGCCCACTCACATTTCGGATGTATTTTTTTCAGAGTTATAAGCCATGAACCAACCAATCAGCTATAAGGTGAAAATCACAACATTACAAACTTTGATTTGAAGCAAAAAATAACAGAAACCTGACAAAAAGTCAAAAATATAAGACTGTCTACTGTCTAAAGGCTTTAATGAAGGAAAGAACTACAATCCAAGAAGCATTGCAAATGACCCAATCAAATGAAATGTTTATTATACATCCATAAAGTATTTTACATTTATTGCAAAATATTAATGTATTCTGCAACAGGCACTACTGAGCTCTATTGCTGTGATTTGCTTGTTTTGATACTCTGATTGGTGGAGATTTCTCTGCAGAATCATGGGTAATGTATGTTTTGTTTTAATTCCACTGTTAAACATGAATATTTAAAAATAAAGTTTAAATAATGTGGGTTGATGCTTTAACAAAAGCATATATCTTTAAAGGTTTATAAGTTATCTTTAAAAATCAGCTCTTCTAAGAAGCAAATGAATATGATATTTCCTTCTGGAATCAGACTGTTGAGGTCTATTTTTGCAAGTGCTACCAAGTGTTTCTACTCACCGGCCGCGAGGACCCATAAATCCTGTGGCATGACATTCATCAATGAAAACCAATGCTCCATACTGCTCAGCCAGATCACAGATACCCTTCAGAGGAGCCACATCCCCATCCATGGAGAACACGCCATCTGTGACCACCAACCTCAGACGAGAGGACTGTGGGATAAAGTGAGTGAATCAACACTAAACTCTCTAGCTCAGAAGGATGGTTCAGCATTAATTAAATGCAAAACTAACAGTGCATGTCCACTGACGCAGAGCGAGTGGAACAGAGCGAACAGTTCAGGTCAACCGGTTCAGGTAGTGACGTCTGTCTTGAGCGTTTAAAATATGCAGACTGTGTCTGAGTTTATGCTAATAATAATAATAATAATAATAATAATAATAATAATAATAATTTGTTATATTTATATAGAGTTTTTCTGGGTACTCAAAGCGCTTTACATGTAGAAGGGGGGAATCTCCTCAACCATCTCCAATGTGCAGCATCCACCTGGATGATTCGACGGCAGCCATATTGCACCAGAACGCCCCACCACACACCGGCTTATTGGTGGAGAGGAGACCAAGTGATGAAGCCAATCACTATATGGGGATGATTAGGAGGACATGATGGGCAGAGGCCAATGGGCAAATTTGGCTAGGATGCCGGGGTTACACCCCTACTCTTTTTCCGAAGGACATCCTAGGATTTTTTTATCCTGACCACAGAGAGTCAGGACCTTGGTTTAACGTCTCATCCAAAGGATGGATTTAGTGTGTTAAATATTGCAGTTTGGATGCTTTCATTGTGATTATACTGATGGGTTTACAAAAGTTTATAAAAATACATCCATCCATCATCTTCCGCTTATCGGGGCCGGGTCACGGGGGCAACAGTCTAAGCAGAGACGCCTAGGTCTCCCTCTCCCTAGCCACTTCCTCCAGCTCTTCCAGGGGAACCCCGAGACGTTCCCAGGCCAGCCGGGAGACATAATCCCTCCAGCGTGTCCTAGGTCTTCCCCGGGGCCTCCTCCCGGTGGGACATGCCCGGAACACCTCCCCGGGAAGGCGTCCAGGAGGCATCCGAAATAGATGCCCGAGCCACCTCAACTGGCTCCTCTCGATGTGGAGGAGCAACGGCTCTACTCTGAGCTCCTCCCCCTATCTCTAAGGGAGCACCCAGCAACCCTGCGGAGAAAGCTCATTTCGGCCGCCTGTATCCGGGATCTTGTCCTTTCGGTCATGACCCACAGCTCATGACCATAGGTGAGAGTAGGAACGTAGATTGACCGGTAAATCGAGAGCTTCGCCTTACAGCTCAGCTCCTTCTTCACCACGACAGACCGGTACATTGACCACATTACTGCAGAAGCTGCACCGATCCGTCTGTCAATCTCCCGTTCCATCCTTCCCTCACTCGTGAACAAGACCCCAAGACCCCAAGATACCTGAACTCCTCCACCTGAGGCAGAAACTCTCCACCAACCTGAAGTGGGCAAGCCACCCTTTTCCGACTGAGAACCATGGCCTCGGATTTGGAGGTGCTGATTCTCATCCCGGCCGCTTCACACTCCGGGAAACCGCCCCAGTGCACGCTGAAGGTCCTGGTCTGAAGAGGCCAACATGACAACATCATCCGCAAAAAGCAGCAACGAAATCATGTGGTTCCCAAACCGGACACTCTCCGGCCCTTGGCTGCGCCTAGAAATTCTGTCCATAAAAATTATGAACAGAACCGGTGACAAAGGGCAGCCCTGCCGGAGTCCAACATGCACTGGGAACAAGTCCGACTTGCTGCCGGCAATGCGGACCAAGCTCCTGCTCTGGTCGTACAGGGACCAAACAGCCCTAAGCAAGGGGCCCCGGACCCGTACTCCCAGAGCACCCTCCACAGGACGCCACGAGGGACACAGTCGAATGCCTTCTCCAAATCCACAAAACACATGTGGATTGGTTGGGCCAACTCCCATGAACCCTCCAGCACCCTGGAAAGGGTATAGAGCTGGTCCAGTGTTCCACGACCAGGACGAAAACCACACTGTTCCTCCTGAATCCGAGGTTCCACTATCGGCCAAATTCTCCTCTCCAGTACCCTGGCATAGACTTTCCCGGGGAGGCTGAGAAGTGTGATCCCCTGTAGTTGGAACACACTCTCCGGTCCCCCTTCTTGAAAAGAGGGACCACCACCCCGGTCTGCCAGTCCAGAGGCACTGTCCCCAACCACCACGCGATGTTGCAGAGGCATGGCAGCCAAGACAGTCCCACAACATCCAGAGACTTGAGGTACTCAGGGCGGATCTCATCGACCCCCGGTGCCTTGCCACCGAGGAGCTTTTTAACTACCTCGATGACTTCAGCCCGGGTGATGGATGAATCCACCTCTGAGCCCTCAGCCACTGCTTCCTCAATGTAAGACGTGTTGGTGGGATTGAGGAGATCCTCGAAGTATTCCTTCCACCGTCCGACGATATCCCCAGTTGAGGTCAACAGCTGCCCATCTCCACTGTAAACAGTGTTGGTAGGGAACTGCTTCCCCCTCCTGAGGCGGCGAACGGTTTGCCAGAATCTCTTCGAGGCAAACCGATAATCTTTCTCCATGGTCTCACCAAACTCCTCCCAGGCCCGATTTTTTGCCTCCACAACTATCCGGGCTGCAGTCCGCTTGGTCTGCCTGTACCCGTCAGCTGCCTCAAGAGTCCCACAAGCCAACCAGGCCCGATAGGACTCCTTCTTCAGCATGACAGCATCCCTTACTTCCGGTGTCCACCACCGGGTTCGGGATTTCGCCCGACAGGCACCGGAGACCTTACGGCCACAGCTCCGAGCAGCCGCGCCGACAAGGGAGGTGGAGAACATGGTCCACTCGGACTCAATATCTCCAGACTCCTCGGATCCGGTCGAAGCTCTGTCGGAGGTGGGAGTTGAAGATCTCTCTGACAGGGGGCTCGGCCAAACGTTCCCAACAGACCCTCACAGTACATTTGGGTCTCCCGAGTCTGTCTAGCTTCCTCCCCCACCATCGGATCCAACTCACCACCAGGTGGTGATCAGTTGACAGCTCCACCCCTCTCTTCACCTGAGTGTCCAAGACATACGGCCGGAGGTCAGATGAGACGACCACAAAGTCGATCATCGACCTCCGGTCTAGGGTGTCCTGGTGCCACGTGCACTGATGGACATCCTTATGGTTGAACATGGTGTTTGTTATGGATAAGCCGTGACTAGCACAGAAATCCAATAACAGAACACCACTCGGGTTCAGATCAGGGGGGGCGTTCCTCCCAATCACGCCCCTCTAGTCACTGCCCATGTGTGCGTTGAAGTCCCCCAGTAGAACGATGGAGTCTTTCCAGTTTCCAGCACCCCTCCCAGAGACCCCATTAGGGCCGGGTACTCTACTCTGTCGTTTGGCCCGTAGGCACATATGACAGTGAGAGACCTATCCCCTACCCGAAGGCGCAGGGAAGCGACCCTCTCATTAACCGGGTTGAACTCCAACACATGGCAGCTGAGCTGGGGGGGTATAAGTAAACCCACTCCAGCCTGCCGCCTCTCATCATGGGCAACTCCAGAGTGGTAGAGAGTCCAGCCTCTCTCAAGAAGTGTGGTTCCAGAGCCCAAATTGTGCGTGGAAGCCACCAGGCGCTCGCATACGAGCCCCAACCCCGGGCCTGGCTCCAGGGTGGGGCCCCGTCTGCACCATGCTGGGGCGACGTTTCGGTCATTGTTTTAATTAGACTCATATTGGGTTTGTGAACTGCTCTTAGTCTGGCCCGTCACCAAGGACCTGTTTGCCTTGGGAGACCCTACCAGGGGCATATAGCCCCAGACAACATAGCTCCCAGGGTCATTCGGGTACTCAAACCCCTCCACCACGATAAGAGTTCAAGGAGGGGCATAATATATGCATTATATAAAAATACATTATATCTTTACTTGCATTTGGAAACAAAGCTAGTCTCTTTCCAACTGTAATTGCTTGTATTTGTGATGATTATTGCCCATGTGTTGAATAAAACATAGATAAACACACTTGCTACAGACACATGCCAAAGCAGAGAATTTTCAGCGTTGTCAGCGGCACTGAGTGGAGTTCAACATAAAAACGATGCAATTTTTTAATACAATAACATCATGCAGTGTAATTTTTGACAAAAGCTGACTAAACATATCAAGCTGCCATACAGTAATTTTATTGCAAACTTTATTTTCATACCACCATGCACATAAACACTTGCAGTGCAACCTGTGATTTGCATAAAAAATCTAGTGATGGCACCTACCTGTGATTCTTTTAGCTTTTCTTCCAGGTCATTCAGGTCCATGTGCTTGTAGCGGAACCTCTTGGCACGGCACAATCGAATGCCGTCGATAATAGAGGCATGGTTTAGTTCATCAGATAACACGGCATCATCGGGACCCAACAGGACCTAAAGCAAAGAGCACCGATGTATTGTTAAAGTGTAACAATACATGTTTAGTTAAGTATATCATGACGATTGGTTAAGTCACCTCAAACAGACCAGCATTGGCATCAAAGCAGCTTGCATACAGAATGCAATCTTCTCTTTCATGAAACTGGGCTAGTTTCTCTTCCAAGTTCTTGTGGAGGCTCTAGAAAACAGAGATTAAAAACAAACGTTAAGGCATCAATAAGCATTGCTACCAGTGTGTTGAAATGCATTATTTTCCCTCACCTGGGTGCCGCAGATGAAGCGAACTGAACTAAGGCCAGCGCCATACTTCTGCAGGGCATCTATTCCAGCCTTCACCACCTCCGGATGACTGGATAAACCCAGGTAGTTATTTGCACAGAAATTCAATATGTCTACAATAGAAATAGGGAGGTATGGCACATCAGAAGATGGAGAGGAGCAAAAGATCAAATCCTCTTTATTCACATACATGAGTTATGCTGAACACTGCTTTCCTTATCATTAAAAATGATATTTTTAATATAATTAATAAAAAAAATGTTGTCCACACCAGTGTCATATTAATATTGAGATACTAGTATAGTTTGTATTCATATTTAAATTAGTTTGGTAATACTTTACAGAAAGGTTTCATTAGTTAACATGAACTAGTTAATAATGAACTGCACTTCTACAGCATTTATTAATGTTAATTTCAATATTTTCTATATTTATTAAAATGAAACGTTGTATTTGTTAACATTAATGCACTGTGAACTAACATGAACAAACCATGAACAGCTGTATTTTTATTAACTAACATTAACAAAGATTAATAAACACAGTAACAAATGTATTGTTAGTTAATGCATTAACTAATGTTAAAAAAATGAAGCCTTATTGTAAAGTGTTACCATTAGTCTTTATTTATACATTTTTAATTTTAAAGTTTATTTTTGTTATGTTTTGTCATTTTTATTATCTTTTAAAAATATTTATTTTTTAAATTAATTTTTATTTCAGGTTTAGTAATTTAGAGTAAACTAAATAAACTAAATGAAAATGTTTCCTTGTCAACTAGCAGAAATAAAATAAGTTTAAAATGTTTTTATAGTTTTAGTATCTGTATGTCTGTCTCTGTCTATCTATTGGTCTGTATATCTCTCTGCCTGTCTGTCTGTCTCTCTCTCTCTCTCTCTCTTCTTTCTGTCTCTCTCTCTCTCTCTCTCTCTCTCTCTCTGTCTATCTATCTATCTCTCTCTCTCTCTGGCTGTCTGTCTGTCTCTCTCTCTCTCTCTGGCTGTCTATCTATCTATCTATCTCTCTCTGGCTGTCTGTCTGTCTATCTATCTATCTACCTACCCGTCTGTCTATCTATCTATCTATCTCTCTCTGGCTGTCTGTCTATCTATCTATCTATCTATCTATCTATCTATCTATCTATCTATCTATCTATCTATCTATCTATCTATCTGTCTGTCTATCTATCTCTCTCTGGCTGTCTGTCTACCTACCTGTCTGTCTGTCTACCTACCTGTCTGTCTATCTCTCTCTCTCTGGCTTTTCTGTCTGTCTGTCTATCTATCTATCTCTCTCTCTCTATCTGTCTATCTATCTATCTATCTATCTATCTATCTATCTATCTATCTATCTATCTATCTATCTATCTATCTATCTATCTGTCTATCTATCTATCTATCTATCTATCTATCTATCTATCTATCTATCTCTATCTCCATCTATCTATCTCTATCTATCTATCTATCTATCTATCTATCTATCTATCTATCTATCTATCTATCTATCTATCTATCTATCTATCTATCTATCTATCTATCTATCTATCTATCTATCTATCTGTCTGTCTATCTATCTATCTATCTATCTATCTGTCTGTCTATCTATCTATCTCTCTGTCTATCTATCTATCTATCTATCTATCTATCTATCTATCTATCTGTCTGTCTACCTACCTGTCTGTCTATCTCTCTCTCTCTCTCTCTTTCTGTCTGTCTGCCTGTCTGTCTATCTATCTCTGTCTGTCTGTCTGTCTGTCTGTCTATCTATCTCTCTCTCTCTGGCTGTCTGTCTATCTATCTATCTCTCTACTCTCTCTGGCTGTCTGTCTATCTATCTCTGTCTGTCTGTCTGTCTGTCTGTCTATCTATCTCTGTCTGTCTGTCTGTCTATCTATCTATCCGTCCGTCTGTCTATCTATCTCTCTCTCTGTCTATCTATCTATCTATCTATCTATCTATCTATCTCTCTATCTATCTATCTATCTATCTATCTATCTATCTATCTCTCTCTCTATCTATCTATCTATCTATCTATCTATCTGTCTGTCTGTCTACCTGTCTGTCTGTCTACCTACCTGTCTGTCTATCTCTCTCTCTCTCTCTGGCTTTCTGTCTGTCTGCCTGTCTGTCTATCTATCTCTGTCTGTCTGTCTGTCTGTCTGTCTCTCTCTCTCTCTCTGGCTGTCTGTCTATCTATCTCTCTCACTCTCTCTGGCTGTCTGTCTATCTATCTCTGTCTGTCTGTCTGTCTGTCTATCTATCTCTGTCTGTCTGTCTATCTATCTCTGTCTGTCTGTCTATCTATCTCTGTCTGTCTGTCTGTCTATCTATCTCTGTCTGTCTATCTACCTACCTGTCTGTCTATCTGTCTGTCTTTCTGTCTATCTGTCTGTCTATCTATCTGTCTGTCTCTCTCTCTCTGGATGTCTGTCTGTCTGTCTATCTATCTATCTATCTCTGTCTGTTTATCTATCTATCTCTCTCTCTCTCTGTCTGGCTGTCTGTCTGTCTGTCTATCTATCTCTCTGTCTGTCTGTCTATCTATCTCTGTCTGTCTGTCTGTCTATCTATCTGTCTGTCTGTCTGTCTGTCTCTCTATGTCTGTCTGTCTGTCTATCTATCTATCTATCTGTCTGTCTATCTGTCTATCTCTCTCTATGTCTCTCTCTCTTCTGGCTGTCTGTCTATCTATGTCTGTCTGTCTGTCTATCTATCTATCTCTCTCTCTGGATGTCTGTCTGTCTGTCTGTCTATCTATCTATCTCTGTCTGTCTGTCTATCTATCTATCTATCTATCTGTCTGTCTATCTATCTCTGTCTATCTACCTACCCGTCTATCTATCTCTGTCAATGGCTGTCTATCTATCTCTCTGTCTGTCTATCTATCTCTCTGTCTCTCTGTCTGTCTAATCTACGTAAATACCCAATAACTAATACTTTATTACCCTGAAGTATAAATTTGAAGCATTTGGCTCGGTCACCCTGGGTTGCCAAAAACCTGCTGCTCACCGCCTCTACTGCCGTCCACGCAGATATGTGGACCCTGTTTGGAGGTGATGACTCGCTCCCCCTTCCATGTGCCCGCTGCGCGGATAGAGTCCAGCTCGCCCTCCAGGACAGACAGCGCCTGGGCCACAGCCGCATACGGTCTGCTCGCGTTAGCAGCAGCGTAGGGCTGGAAAGCACTCCTCAACGGAGCACTGAGGCCGCGAACAGCTGCGCGAAGTGACATTTCTCCCACACTATCACAGCAAGTAGTACAGTAAACGTATATGGACTCAGTGTATGACGTTGACCGCGGATATACGTAATGTACATGGGCGTTGAAACGTCAACCAATCAGACGCATTTGCGTAAGGGGGTGGCGCACTCCTGATCCAATGGAAGCGCAGCTGAGGATCCTGCATTTTAAAGAGACAGACTGCTGAGTTTGTCAGAGTGACATAACTCTTCAGTTCAAAAATATAATGTAAAAGTAAATTGTCATTGTGGGGAACTATTATTGCGAGCTCTATTATGCATCTGATATGAATCGGTTGAAAAAGTTCAGAAAAAAAGCGAATGCGTAAAAAATAATAGCAGAACGAATCGTTCAAAAGAATCGATTCGCGGAAAAGAGGCGGGACTTCTCGTTTGACCAGATCAGCATGTGCAACATGTTCGCGGGAATATCTACCGCCAAATGCTCATGAGTGAGTGAAGTGAGAAGGGAAAACTTTAAAGGGTAAGCAATTCTTATGAAATGTTATACTTTATCTTAACAAAAAAAAAAAAAGCATGCACTTATAGCCTTTAAACACACACAAACATTAAGTAGTTTAGGTTATCTATAGTATTTCATTGGTTTTATCAAGTTTCATAGATTCAATACACACATTAAATTAATTATGTGCGCCTCCTATAATGTTTCTTAATAAAAGTATAAAAAGTGTTGTTGGGTAGACTGATGACGTGAAAGATCCAATGTTTAATATCTCAGCCAGCCAGCCAGCAAAAAAAAAAAAAAAAAAAAAAATTTACATATATTCCCTGCATCCGGTGGGGGGCGTTCCCTAACCGCGGGAAATCCGAATCCAATCGCGTACACTGAACATAACTAACCGCGGAACGAATACGAATGCAATTCAATATGGACATAAACAACACAGGTCAGAATTGTTCTGTTTTATCCACATTTGGATAAAACTCTTGAATCTTGAATTTACTTTCTCAGTCTATATAATGGCTTTCTCACCCGGACTGTGTTCTGCTTCCTGTACTGTATTTACCAAGCTGGACGACGTTATTCATTGTAACTTATAATCGAAATTTATTAAACGATGATATGCCATGCAAAATGTGTAAACGGGTAAATAATAGTACTTTGGATCATTAGACTTCGGCGAAGTAAGTTGTGAGCGCTCGCTGTGACAATAAAATACGTTTAAACGAATGTTGATTGAAGCGAGTATAACCCCGTATAGATCAGAGCTATATTCGTTTCCACAAAATATGTCGCCTTCTAATAATTATCCTAACTTAAGTATTTCTTACCACAGATAGGCCTACCATAATTGAAAGTCTATGGAGGTTTCTAAGAAGAGCTTGGGCATCCCTGTGCTGCGGTGGACATGATAACTCTGGTAATATTATTATTATTATTATTATTATTATTATTATTATTTATATATGTATAAATAAAGTTTGTGAAGTCAGGCAATGTGCTTATCCAATACATAAACAGAGATCCAGCTCTCAGTTGAAGAAACAGCGCCACCTTTTGGTTTGAGCACTGTACGACCATGGAAGGACAGTGAAGATGGAGGTATCATCAGAACGGTTTAGGTGAGACGCTTTCATTCACTACATGGACAGGCTTTGATCATCAAAGTGAAAATATTTGCATCTAAATGTATCAGTATTGAGGGATGCAAATTGATGACATCACGTCGAAGTGTTCCACTGTACAATGCTAATGGCCATTCCATTCATTCCATACAGAACACCTGGACCAAGATGAAGAAACAACTTTAAGAGATGGAGGATTGGCCCCTTGAAATCATGATTGTCCCAGCCTCTTATGTCACAAATTTGTGAGAGGAGTAGATGTCAAGAGCGGAGTTCCTGGTGCTCTCGCCTCATGTGTGCACAAGGAGTTTTGGACCTAAGTTTCGTTTTGTTTGGTCCAGGCATCAAGAGAGCACGATCTTGTCTATTTGATGAGGATAGGGAGTCATGCCAAGTTGTTGGCCCCAAGATTGAATTTGGCCAACAATTTCTGTAATCAATCATTCATTCACTAGTCTTCATTGTAAGCGAGAATATCAGGGCAGATATTCAGTATACAACTGAGAGTGTGATATTTATTTTATACTAAAATTATTTAAGACTTAAATTTAAATTATTTAAATAAAAAAATTATAATTAAAATTATTTAAAGCCACAATATGTAATTTTAGAGGTCGCTTATTTAAAACAAAGGCATAGCTTGATTTCGCTTCCGCTTCTTCCGGTCATGTGTATATGGGAGTATGTACACTCACCTAAAGGATTATTAGGAACACCATACTAATACTGTGTTTGACCCCCTTTCGCCTTCAGAACTGCCTTAATTCTACGTGGCATTGATTCAACAAGGTGCTGAAAGCATTCTTTAGAAATGTCGGCCCATATTGATAGGATAGCATCTTGCTGTTGATGGAGATTTGTGGGATGCACATCCAGGGCACGAAGCTCCCGTTCCACCACATCCCAAAGCTGCTCTATTGGGTTGAGATCTGGTGACTGTGGGGGCCATTTTAGTACAGTGAACTCATTGTCATGTTCAAGAAACCAATTTGAAATGATTCGAGCTTTGTGACATGGTGCATTATCCTGCTGGAAGTAGCCATCAGAGAAAGGGTACATGGTGGTCATAAAGGGATGGACATGGTCAGAAACAATGCTCAGGTAGGCCGTGGCATTTAAACGATGCCCAGTTGGCACTAAGAGGCCTAAAGTGTGCCAAGAAAACATCCCCCACACCATTACACCACCACCACCAGCCTGCACAGTGGTAACAAGACATGATGGATCCATGATCTCATTCTGTTTACGCCAAATTCTGACTCTACCATCTGAATGTCTCAACAGAAATCGAGACTCATCAGACCAGGCAACATTTTTCCAGTCTTCAACGGTCCAATTTTGGTGAGCTTGTGCAAATTGTAGCCTCTTTTTCCTATTTGTAGTGGAGATAAGTGGTACCTGGTGGGGTCTTCTGCTGTTGTAGCCCATCCGCCTCAAGGTTGTGCGTGTTGTGGCTTCACAAATGCTTTGCTGCATACCTCGGTTGTAACGAGTGGTTATTTCAGTCAAAGTTGCTCTTCTATCAGCTTGAATCAGTCGGCCCATTCTCCTCTGACCTCTAGCATCAATAAGGCATTTTCACCCACAGGACTGCCGCATACTGGATGTTTTTCCCTTTTTACACCATTCTTTGTAAACCCTAGAAATGGTTGTGTGTGAAAATCCCAGTAACTGAGCAGACTGTGAAATACTCAGACCGGCCCGTCTGGCACCAACAACCATGCCACGCTCAAAATTGCTTAAATCCCCTTTCTTTCCCATTCTGACATTCAGTTTGGAGTTCAGGAGATTGTCTTGACCAGGACCACACCCCTAAATGCATTGAAGCAACCGCCATGTGATTGGTTGATTAGATAATTGCATTCATGAGAAATTGAACTTGGTGTTCCTAATAATCCTTTAGGTGAGTGTATATAGTATGTAGGAATATGTATACGCAGCTCTGCTTTATCATGTTATATATACATTATTTCAGTGTGTTGAAAGTTATGTCAACATAACTTTCGCTCAGCAGCTACTATGAGACACTCGTTGCACACTATAGTAAGCTAGAGGCACGGTAAAACATGGTACTCACAGTAAATCAAGAAAAGCAGATTTAAACAATAAGACTAACTGTTGAGCTGTATAACAATCATTAGTTTTCTGTTGATGAATGTATCCAAACAGTTGCTCACCTGTCTAATAAAACACATCATATATTAAAGCATCTTTGGTGTTTCCATGGTTTCTACCAAATAAAACTTGAGGGTGACGCGGGTATGATGTCATTGATAGGTGATGCACGGACACGGTCCTTGTCCTGGTTAAAATTGCTAATTTCTCTGGATTTAAACATTCTTGGAAACATTTTGGATAGTACAAGTACACAAGTCAACAAAATATATAACACTGTTCTAGTGGTTTTTGGATATTTTAATCTACATACTGTGCCTTTAAGGCTAGTAAGTAGCCTACATTTCTTCTCTTACAAAGATATTTGTTTCAAAAGAACCCAAAGCATCCAGCTCTTTAAAATCCAGCTCATGGTCACATTTGGTCACATTTAATTTATTTAACAAATTTTCTAATAAAAACAAATCAAAATAAAAAAATACTTGAACAGTAAAAATAGAAATACTTTGTTTAGTTTACCTGCATGTCAATGTGAACATTAACTGACGTCATAAAACTGTGAACATGCAAATGTATTCTTGATTAAAGTTAGATATGCAGTGTTGAGAGGGGAGACATTTTTTTAGATTTGATGTGTAATCCTTTGCAGTAGATAGGAAATGTAAATGGTAACACTTTACAATAAGGTTGCATTAGTTAACATTTTTAATGTATTAACTAACATAAACTAACCATGATCAATACATGTGTTACAATACTTAATCTTTGTTAATGTTAATCAAGTTCACAGTGCATTAACTAATGTTAACAAATACTACTTTTGATTTTAATAATGTATTAATAAATGTTGAAATTAACATTAACAAAGATTAATAAATACCGTAGAAGTGCAGTTCATTCTCCTTCTTAGTTTATGATAAGTACAAACACTGTATAAATTGTGAATAAAAACAGAATGCAATGATGTGGAAGTTTCAAATTTCAATATTTTATTCAGAATACAACATAGATGACATATCAAATGTTTAAACTGAGAAAATGTATAATTTTAAGGGAAAAGTTTTCCTTTAAAAAAACTTCCCAGTTTTCCAAAAAGAACTTCACATTTTGATTGGTCTGACCACAGAACAGTTTTCCACTTTGCCACAGTCCATTTTAAATGAGCCTTGGCCCAGAGAAAACGCCTGCGCTTCTGGATCATGTTTAGATATGGCTTCTTTTTTGACCTATATAGTTTTAGCCGGCAACGGCGAATGGCACGGTGGATTGTGTTCACCGACAATGTTTTCTGGAAGTATTCCTGAGCCCATGTTGTGATTTCCATTACAGTAGCATTCCTGTATGTGATGCAGTGCCGTCTAAGGGCCCGAAGATCACGGGTATTCAGTATGGTTTTCCGGCCTTGACCCTTACGCACAGAGATTGTTCCAGATTCTCTGAATCTTTGGATGATATTATGCACTGTAGATGATGATAACTTCAAACTCTTTGCAATTTTTCTCTGAGAAACTCCTTTCTGATATTGCTCCAGTATTTTTGGCCGCAGCATTGGGGGATTTGGTGATCCTCTGCCCATCTTGACTTCTGAGAGACACTGCCACTCTGAGAGGCTCTTTTTATACCCAATCATGTTGCCAATTGATCTAATAAGATGCAAATTGGCCCTCCAGCTGTTCCTTATATGTACATTTAACTTTTCCGGCCTCTTATTGCTTGAGATGCACTCTAAACTATGTCAACCAATGACAGGGGACACAGACAAATGGGAACAGGGGAAACAAAAACAAAACACAATGAAACTAAACAAACAGAGAAATAACCCTGACAATAATATGCGCATACTCTTTTTTTTTTTTTATTATGGTGTCTGGCGTGACCATAATTAGGTAGGGTAGGCAATTTCTGAGAGGCTAGCAACATCCAGAGTTGTTGAGGGGTGCTGTAGGTGTGTGTTCACCCATAGAAAACATGTATTTGAATTGTAAACACATGGAGCTTCTTGTCCAGTGTGTGGCCCTCTTTTATGCTTTGTTTTGCTAAATTTGGAAGCACCTGGTTAAAGGATATTAAACAATTTCTTACCTCAACTACCATCCTTGAATGTCTCTGGCGACCTCTAATAAGAGTTTGGAGACTCTTGTGCTGCCACGAGACTGATCACTCTGGTATGTATCTAAAGGTTTTCCAAAATATAATTTCAATATTACATTATTACCTATATATAATGCTTTACAGATCAGTTAACATGCAATGTTGGTTCATATTACTCTAAAGCTTTAATAAACACCATGAAAACATAGGGCCAAAATAAATTCTGTATGTGATGTCTTACCAGAAATAAAACTCAGAGCAAGAAACTGAACTAATACTCATCATCACCAATGCCCCTAGCTCTGCCTGCCCATCCATGATTTTGAATTGAGGAGAATCACCTGTGGTTCATACAAGCAGATTAATGCTTTTGTGACTTCTTACAACTTCTTCCAGCTTTGGGCTGTTAGCACACCGAAATCTCAGGTACTTATCTGGAGAATTGCATACATGCTATTATGTCTTTTTGTTTTATTTACACGGACACTTTATGCCTGGGTATAGAGTGGTGCAGGTATGACATCACTTTGTAGGCAAAATGCGAGAGCGAGTTAGCATTTTTAGCACTTCTGGTTTGCTTGTCCCAAAGTCAATGTTTTGTTTTTTAAATGGGATTTTGGTTAAACAGCTGAAATACAGTTTGTGGTGAACACACACTCAAGACACTTTCAGGTTTTATTCTACGACATAAAATACAGCATATCAGTATTACCCCACTCGTGATTTTTTTGAAGCTGTTACGTGTCTAGAAAAAGGCGGTTTGCTAACAAGTGGCTAAATGGGACCACAGAGGCTGTTAGGGAGATTAAACGTCATCACGACGAACAGGTACACTCAGTCCGCTTTCACAGCCTCATTATTATGCTTATTATTGTGCTCTTATAAACTAGTTTAACTCAAATGTTCTGGGAAAATGTTTTGAGATAAAAACTGAAAGAGTTGTCGGAAGCTCAGTGATGGTAACGTTGAAGTCGAGCGACCGTGGTGTAGTTCATTTATAGCCTACCTTTAGCTTTTGACTTCTGGCGACTGCATTTAAGCTTTAAAATTCATAAAAGTTGTGTTCATCTGTGAGAATTATCTTGATGAACAAAGCGTGTAAGTATCATAAACTTGTGCTGATCATAGAGCTTGTTTTTAGCGATAATCAAAAACCTTTGGGAGAACCCAACTGGGTTTTTGTCGAGGGACCGGCTGCTAACTGCCCGTTGGCCTACAAAGTGATGTCATTCCTGCACCACTCTATTGCCTGGCACTATTAAGAGGGACCATACTTGATGTACACTCTTTACTGGTTACCAGTCCAGTTAATCGTTAGGCTCTTGTGCTACAGGGATGACTTATTTTTGTTGGCCAACCTGGAAGTTGGCATCACCCTGGTTCCCTCAACAACAACAACAACAACAACAACAAAAAAACTCAAGGCATTTTTCCAAAAAAAAGCTCTGTGATCAACAAAAGTGTATGATTCTGAAACCTAAATACAATCGACAGAAGTAAAAAGGTAAAGGTATGCTATAAACGAACTACAGCACGTGGTCACATGACTGCAACATCACCACCAATAGGCTTCCGACATAACTCTTTCATTCTTTATTTCAAAAACATTCATGATTACAAACACAATGAGGCTGTAAAAGTGGACGAGTGATGATGTTCAGCTGATGACGTTTTACATTTGATGTTAACTTGCTTAAGACATACGTATTTTTTCTTTTGTTTTATGGTTTGTTTTTGTATGTATGTTTATGTAATGTTGTTGTTTTTTTTAAAGTTATTTTTTTTTTGTAAGATTCAAAGATTTGCATAAATGTATACTTCCGAAACTGAATGCATAATGTATATAGAGAGGTAGATAATCAGGGGAGCTGTGGTTTGCAGCTTAAGCTTAGTTAACATTTCTTCCTTTGTTGAGTGGGAGTTGAAACCGCAGAGAACTTTTTTTTTTTTTTCAAACTGAATAAAAATTATTTTCTTTTCTCATAGCAGCTACACTAATTTAACTCTATAGTCATCAAAACTCTCAGCAGTAAATTTGAAATACTGTGTAAGCCATAATGCATGATGGTCAAAGGATGTAATCCATTGATAATTCAAGGAAATTCCACTTGCATGTTGTCACTTCCCAAAAACCTATTGTCACACGGCGCATTATTACTATTATTTTTCTCGCCGCATTGACATTCTTAAAAGGCATGAAATTACATTTACATCATTAAATGACATAATTACATTTACTCAGGAGCTCTCAGCATTTATGGTTTTTATTATTATTGTCAGTGCAGTAAACTGATGAGTCCAATTAAAATTCATAACACACTGAAACATCATTGTGCATTTAAATATGAATATATTAAAGCTTATGGCATTTCTAAAGTACTTTTTAATGGTATGCCTAACATTATGCAATGATTTTATTATTGTTATTAATTCAAATTATTATAAATTATTACTAAATTATCTTTTAGTAGCAGTTTTAAGAGTTAAAAATGTAGGATGATTTACAAATATGAAATAGGCCTACTATAAACATTTTATTTTATTTTATGGTTTTATTTTTTTAACTTTATGATCTGAGAATGTCATTTTGAGCATACGTCATAATTCATTTGATAATATTGAACTTTGGAGTGATCGGGGTTTTCAAACTGGGGTCCAGGGACCCCCAGGGGTCCTCCAGAAGGTTCTAAGGGGTCCCCAGAACATTTCAGACAATAAAAAGACAAAGTCTACCGAACGTTCTAACTGTTTCAGTTCTAAATGTTTCTCTCCTTTCATGATGTATACATACTTTCCAGAATTGTATATGTTTGCTTTGTATCTTTCTAGTGAGTTTTTCTCTCCATAGTCCCCTTTATCTTGCTCACTGGGGTTGTAAGACAGTATTCTTAACGCAGTACGTAAGCTGCTGGCACACATTTATCGTGAAAGTTGCTTATATAAATCATTTTTAATTGAAAACGTTCTTCTTCAGGGTTATACATCCAACATTAAGTATAGCCAATTTAAGTTTGGAAACAATATGTTGTATTTATAATGTCACACTTACTATTTATCTAACAGTTTAAAGGTTTTATGTAGATGTTTATATATAGATGGATTTTAGTTCATCATATTTTGGAGTCCTTGGCATCATAAAGCTTGGAAACGGCTGATGTAACGAGCATAGACAGGTGTTAGACATCAACAGGGGGCGCGATGCGCCATATTCCCTTTCAACCAAAAAGCAAGCAAAGAAGAGGGACGCCCAAACGCGCGGGAACAGCCGTTTCTCAGCAACAGGCAGCGTGGTTTTCGCAATCCTCAGGATTTATTTAAACAAGCAGATTTAACCATTATAATGGTGCTGTTGCTAAAAATAACCAAGAAAAGAAGAGGCCGATTAAGGCCATTTGATTCTGGTGATATTTTAACAACAACAACAAAAAAAACAGCAGAAAATGAGTGAAGTTCATTCATTTCCTTATTGCAACAGCTGGCACAATTAAAACTAAAGCGGGAATTTAAAAGGTAAGATTTTTTTTTTTTTAAGTAATACGTTTTTATATATATATATATATATATATATATACAGGCTACAGACATTGTGAGCACTTTATGAACTAGCAGAACTGTATAGGATATCACTAAGTTCATGATGTTATTTTTCATTAACAATGTCCTCTTAATAATGTAAATATCTTTACAAATCATCCTGCTTCTCATTTGGATTGTAGCTTCAGGCTATGTAACTGTTTGGACGTTTATTGATGTATGAATTTGGAATATGTTCCAGAAGCGCATATAATTATATCGGAAGGAGAAACAAGCCTATTATATCTATCTCGATGTATCTTATGCTGGCCAGTGAACATTCCGCGCATTTCGTCATTTTAGTCTTTTGACGACGTATAAGTTAAATGCCTTTTGATTGGTTGTATGCAAGTTAGTCATCTCCGATTGGTCAGTGAAAAAAACAAACAAACAAACAAACAAACAAACAAACGTTTGGCTTAATTTCGGAATTGAGCTCTTACTATTTCTAGTATATCGTCATATAGCAGAAGTAGTGAGTAGTATGCTAATTAATAATCTTTTGCAGTGTGTGCCACTACACTTGCTTTACTGTTAACCCCTTCAGACCTGATTTTTTTTGTTTGTTTTTGTTTTCCACTTCCAAAAAGATTTTCAGCTACGCTATTAAGATTATATTATGTGCAAATTGATGGGGCTTCCATATATATTTACAAATCATTTAATTTAGGGCCTACGCCCGTCTCATCAGTCTTTTGTGACGCTTGAAGCTCAATCAAATAAAGTTATGGGTCACATCTTCATTGCGATTAGTAGAGCAGGGACTAATTGTATTATAAAAGCATATAATTGTATTGGTTTACACACAAAAAAACAAAAAAAAAACAAACACACGAGTTGTCCAGTTCATGAACCCCTTAAAATTGTTTGCCATGGTTGCCATGTACAGCCAAATTCCCCAAACAGCGCGAGCACCTGGAAATGGGAAAAACAGCGCGCACTGACGTATTATTGGGGTAGGGGTCGTTCCTGGTAGAGACGGGAGCACTGGGAGGAAAAGAACAAACAGCTATGCCGAATAATAATGGCATTATGAAGAATGTAACTCGATTAAAAAGAGCGGACATGGCAACATATTTCGTCATTCATCTGTCTGTCAGTCAGTCCTCATTTACAACCATCCCATTCGAAATTGACGCGCGATCAGGCAGGCAGGCTGGCCGCGAGAAGTTTGCTTGTGCCTGTCGCTTTTGCAAATTAAGTGTATAAAGAACACTTTAACACAATGATCGCCACACCAAACACTAATAGTACGGAGACTAACACCAGAGGTAAGAAAAGCGTTGTTTTACTGTTGCGGTCTAATGGTGAGGCACCGGGGGCGCGAGCGAGCGCTCTCCATCTTCCGACCGGTTTCCCTCTGAAGATTCTCCTTGCTTAAATATATCTTAAATTATCGTCCACTATAACCATTTCGGAGTTGATGGTGCGAGATCACAATATTAAGAGCGGCATAAACATCGAAACAGAAGTGATTTGTGGACGTTAGCGCACAAACGTCTTCGAGTGTGCGCCTGAACACGACGACCCATTAGTTATGAATACCGACAGAAGTGATTTATAAGCTAGTTTAAGTCTAGTCGATGGTTGAATCTATGTTTTTAGAGGTGTACAGTATCAAACAGTGCTCCTATCTTATCGCAGGTGGAGTATTTGAGTGTCTCTGGAGGCCTCTGCGAAGAGTTTGGAGACTGGTGTGCTGCAGGGGACCTGCCGAGGCCGGTGTGTATCTGAAGGATTAACACATTATCGTTAGGAAACACTTAACTAATATTATATAGCCTAATGTTGAATATATCAGCAGTTCATGAACAATAATAACAAAGGGGAATGTATGTGAAAGTGTAAGTTATCATTTGAAATATTACATTTAATATTTACTGTGTGGTCCAATGTAAAGTGTTACTTATATTAAGTGTCTTTTAACTACTACAAATATGAATCATTTGATACAGTGCCCTTATTGTGTGACCAAATGTTTTACATTGAACTTGTATTAAAAATAAATAATACCCGCATGTGTAATGCCATCTGTAATTACACCGTTGTCAGTAACACTTTATTTTAAAGTGTCATATGTTACATGTAGGACTATAGTAGTCATGGGTGTCGGATGGCCGTCGTCAATTTACATGAAGTGCAAATGGTCCATATTGTTTACTAAGCGTCTGGTTGGGCCAGACAAAATCACAAAAGTCTCCAAATCATTTACAGTGACAATAGTGTAGGGGTAAAATGCATAGCAGGAAGTTTTGACGCAAAATCGACACCCGCCTTTCGAATGGGTCGAATCCGCCTTTTGCCGAACTCGCTACTCCCTTTTCAAATCGGAAAAGGCATTTATTTAAAAAAAAAATTAAGAAAACATTCGAAAAGTGGAAATGACGTGTCTAACGTATGTTTATGTTTAATAATAAAGTGTTTATTGGTTAGGGGTTGGTGAACAGCATTATAGACGGTAAAAGTGATTGGGTCTTAAAAATTAGGTGGGTCTTGTCCCACCCACATACAATGGTTCTGACGCCCATGATAGTGATAACTATACATTATGCATAATAACATGCAACTAAACCAAACCAAATCCTAACTCTATAGTAAGTACATGTAGTTACTTAATATTACTCAGTACTTACATGATCTATATAAAATAGTGTAACCCCCCCCCTTACCCCGTTAACCCACCCTTAAACCTAACCAGACCACCAATCTTGTCCCTAACCTTTCTTGTATCACTAGCAGCATTTGCAAACACAATAAATACATTGTACCTAACATTTTTTTTTATGTAAGTGCATAGTAGTTAAAGACACTAAAAGGTCACATAAAGTGTGACCTTATTCATTCTGAACTGGCAAAAAATAATTGATCTGTAATGTTTTACCAGAAATACAACTTTCAGTGGAAGAAACGTCACCACTCTTAAATGGCCGAAGCTCTGTCCGTCCATGGTGAAGATCTTCAGAGAGGTGAGACCAATTAATTGTGACCTACCCTGGCTTTTATTAGCATTCTCTTAGCATTCAGTCTTCCTCCATCTAAGGGCGTTTTTACACTGGCAGTTTAGTTCAAAACGGGGCATGGTTTCGCATGAAAAATGGCTATTGTGAAAGCTGTCATGAGTACCTGGGTACACAATGAGGTACCGAACCCAAGACTACCTGGAAGACGTGGTCAGAGTTCGGTTGCACTTGAACAGTGCCGCGATTCACTTGAATTTGAAAGGTACGTGCACTTATTCAGGAAGAAAAGTAACCCACGCATGAGTTTTAGCCGATAGCGATGTCTTAAGTTCAATAAAACGCATGTAAGGGATGATGGTGTTGATGATTTACCTTGGATATGAGCGAAACTGCAATGTGTTTGAGCATATTGAGTGCAATCACAGCAGTAAATGAATGGCAATCATTTTTGTAAGTTTGTAAGCAGCAGAAAGCCACCTTCATGTGACGCACATACAGTAAACCCAGGTGTTGTTTATTTGGCTGCGCATAATGGCACCAAATTAATAAAAAAAACATAAACAGAAAAAAGAAACAGGTCAATATATTTGTTTATCATACGCCGTGCACTTAAGATTATCAAAGTCAAAGTCAGCTTTATTGTCAATTCTGCCATACGTACAGTACATACAGAGAATTGAAATTCTATGACTCTCAGACCCTAGGTGCCTAACAACAACAAAACAATAACAACAAAAGTTTAACAGTAACAACAACAGAAGAAAGATTAAAAAAGATAAAGTGAATTATAGAGGTAAAGTGGCGATGGCAAATAGTGCAAACAATAGTAACAATAGTGCAATTTCAGATTTAAGTCAGTGCAGGTATAAAATAAAATTATAAGAGTGTGCAAAAAAAGTCTGTAAGAGGGAGACCAATTCCTCAGAGAGACAATATAATGAGGTAGATGAAGGGAGGAGAACTGGGGGTGATTCCCAGATCAGGTGCGTGGGGCAGAAGAGGGGAGAGTCGGGAGGGAGTTCCCGACATCTTCATTATGTAAGATGTACATCTTCATTATGTAAGATGAACGCAAATGCACCAGGGTTCGATAGAATCAAGTTGAGTCTGAAACTAGACCAACACTGTGGGGTGCGCCGGGAACAATCACACTCGGACCGCAGCAAACGTGCCCAGTGTAAAAACACTCTAACACACCTGATTCAAGGCATCAACCTTGAAACAGAGACTGCAAGACTGTACTTGGCTGTGTCTGATGAGGGGGAAATAAGCACCTTTCACACAATGCATTGATCCCATAAAAAGTGCCATAAAATTGCTGGAGGGCCTTCTGTGTGAACGCAAACACGTCCCGGAATTGACCTAGTAACATTGCCGGGATCAGTCCCGGAACACGGCCTGTGTGAAAAAAAAAAAGGCAGGACCAATGCCGTAAGGGGTGAGTCGTAGTGATTACGCTGACGCTGAGATCGTTCGAAAAAAAATGCACATGCGTGAAATCATAAGCAAACTTAAGATGCTGCGGAGACATTACATGTCACATCGATGTCACATGTATTTACGGGATCTTTATGGGATGTCTGTGAACGCACGCACAGATTCCAGAAAATCACTGGCAGTGTGAATGAACAAAAATCAAACCATCCCGGGACACATTATCACTGTATGTTCCGGAATCTCTGTGGGGCTATAGAAAAAGTGCAGTGGTTGGGGGTTCCCAGGACAGGTTTGAGAAGCACCGTAGGGCTGTAGCTATTATTTTAATGATAATAGTTGATCAAACTATGATATTTTCTGATCAGTCGATTAATCCTTTAGTTAACCTACCATAACTTCTGTAATTAATCTTTCAACGCTTTATTCAAACATTTTGTCATAAATACAAAAAACAAACAAACAAAACAAAACAAAAAAAAACATGGAAAGATAAAGTGGCAAGAATTAAAAGGCATCTTTTAGTAATACAAATGTCCATGATGGCTGCATACATAGTGACTGTTTGGGATTGACAGGTGTGAGCCACTTCAAATCAATGACTAAACTTCTCTTTGCGCCGTTGCTTTGGCAATGCATCTGTCTCTCCCTGTCAGTCAACCAGCACAATCGAGCTCCCGCTCTCACGCGCACACACGTACACGCGCATATAAGCTTGCACGTTCGGAGTGACATCTTTTCCATCAGCTGGTTGTATGCTGCGTAAAAGAAACACTTTGAACAACCCTAACATGGACATGGGTCAGTGTATCTTTTGGTCATTTGATTTTTTTTAAATTTTTTTTTCGTTCAGAGGTATAAAAATGAATAAACGTCTTGAATATTAGATTTCTAGATGTGGGCGGGAATTATACACCCCTTCCTGCTGATTGGTCAGCCAAAGATCAAACCGTTCCGTCATATTTTATTCATCAAACAACCAGACTAACGAATGTACGACATAACCCGTACCGAGGCAGAGCATAGACAGCGCTTTCTTCGGTGTAGATATAAGTTCACACGCTTTGCATCAGCTGGGTATGGCAGAAATTATGGCTTTCATAGCCTACCCTGGTTGCCCACTTTTCAAAAAAATAAATAAATGAAGATATAAATTAATATGATTAGTTGTAAATGAAGTATTTTAAACGCTAATACAAAAAGGAAAGAATAAACAAAATACATGGGCAAATGCGAGCAGGACATTTATGTGTGTGCCGAAAAAAGAAGGTAATAAGCATTTACAACAACATCAATGTGAGTAGTTACACCAGTTCACACAGTTCTAATAGCCTAAATTGCGATGGGTTAAATAAATGAAATAAGCAGGTAAACGCGCCAACAGTCAAGCGCAGACCAGTATTGAAGTGTTAAGGAAATATGCAGCAGTTACTTCATTCATATTGAGTATTTATTGATGTTAAACAAAACGGTGCATGTTATTTTCTCTGCCAACTAAACTTCCAAAGCAAATCATGTGCGTTCTCCGCCCTGTCCAGTGCGTCCCGCAGCTTTCACACACAGATTTTGAGAATTGGTCAGCAAAACAAAACAGGCCAAAGCCTAATGGACAGTGTACGGGAGAAGATGTGAGGTAGATTCATATTTATGAAATAAACACTTACTATTTCTCTTAAATGTGTATAGCTATAAGTGGATTTATAAATACATTTCCAAGGACTCCATAGCCTAATTTTATCAGTGATTCAGCCAAAAATGTATGTGAGTGGGGGCAATTTAAGAAAAATAGGCTAGGCTATTGTGTTTATTTCATAAATATGAATCTACCTCGCATCTTCTCCCGTACACTGCGCATTTAACCACAAAATGCAAGTTTTGCATTGAGCAGCTCACTCTGTTTGTCAGTGCCTGATGGCAAGCCATATTAAACATTTAGTTTGAAGCTTAAAATGAAGAATTCTCATGTTTTGGGCAGCTTGATCATGTACCTTTTCAGCAGCAGCTCACTCCGTTTCCTCAACTTTTTTTTAGATGGACAAAATACATTATTCAGTGCTGTAATTTGACACGGCTGGCGGAAGTTTTCCATGCCCGGTGGGCAGACGCGACTAATCGATAATGACATTCGTTGTCAAGGATTTTCATTTATCTTTTATTATCGATTTTTATTGATTAATTGTTGCAGCCCTAGTTTAAACCCTCACTTGATGTCCACATATTCTTGTTCAAGAAATTACAGTGGCTAGCATTTTTATCATAAACTGGCCAAATATTAAAGGGGTGATCTTCCATGGGTCTGCCGTTAACGAAGTGGAAAGAGCAAACATACAGAAATTTGGCATCCTCTTTAGTTTTAAGGCTTCTCACAAAAGTCAACGAGCTTCTTGCAGCGTGCAGATCCTAGGGTGCCCCACATCCACATTCAGCTCTGGTGTGTGGATCAAAATCAATATCTTGCAGGTATTTTTTTTACGCTTGAACTAGCTATTATGGCACCCCCTAACTGCATAAAGGACGCCAGTCTTTCTGTAGTCCATATTAAAAGTTAGCTAGCCAGTCAAAACCACAGGTTCACAATGCAATACTTACTGTAATTCTAACATAATTAAAAAATGGTTGCACCCACTCTTGCATGAAAAATAAGGTGGATAGTTATTGTTATTGGTGTGAATGGGCCTTAAGGCTTATTGCTCATGATCTCTTTACCTCTTTTCTCTATAGATGAACATTTGTTGATTTGATGACCAATAGAATTAGTGAATTCTTGGACCTACATTTGAAGTGTAAAGACTGAGAAGACTGCTTCACCTCACATGTGCCTGACATGCCCGTCCCACCGACATAGTGACAGAATGTGATGTGCGTTGAACAAAGTACTTTATTACTACGGTCTACTTGAACCTCTGGACAGCACGATCTTCATGTTTGCCAAGCTAGACAAAGACTGTGTACCCGTTTTGGATCACGTAGAATGTCCAGAACATTTGTATGAGCCTTAAGATATAGACAGGTACTATTGTTTTATGTATTGCATGTTGTTTATAAGTTTTAATGAGCTTATGCACATATCGGTGCATAAGCTGTCCATGAATGTTTTCACACACAAATCATGATT
This sequence comes from Paracanthobrama guichenoti, assembly GCA_018749465.1. Lineage (NCBI taxonomy): Eukaryota > Metazoa > Chordata > Actinopteri > Cypriniformes > Gobionidae > Paracanthobrama > Paracanthobrama guichenoti. Next base: position 40,720,205 of record CM031945.1, read on the forward strand.
TATCAGTTCATACCTATGCTAATTTTAGAAAAAATGTAGCTTTTACACAAATAAATACAATTGATATACGAAATAAACATTTTCAGGTATTCAGGTACCGAAACTAATAAAATGTAAAATAACACTGAACTTTATTATTAATAAAATATAGGCTATACATTACTACAGCCTATATTTTATTAAAACAGTATTCATTTTATTAATGTAGTTATATAGTTATAAAAGAACAGCGAGTGAACTTTCTCGTTGTCTTTTGTTTGATTAACGTTATCATAGAGACGGCATCAGGAAAAACTGCTGTCACTTTAAGGGCTGCATGGATCCCATACGGTTACACATGCGTTTTTATCTTTTCGACTGTTTTAAGACATGACCTATTGTGCTTACGAGAATATTTTGACACATTTTTGTGTGTTTGTGTAGTAGACAAATGGAACCATTCTCGATACCCATCCCTACATGTAATTGCAGAGATGAGCTTGTTTTACCACAGACGTGATTGGCTGTTGTCACTATGACGGTCGCGTCAGCACCAAGCTTCAGACACGCCCTCCGACAAGCGCCGTAATGGTCATGTTTTAAGCAAATCGTTCCCTGCAGGGACACATTCCCCCATTTTCAGAATAATCCACATGAATCAGTATAAGAAATACCTGAATCTAGTGACAGTTTTGTGTAGTTAGTGAATTATAGAGAATAATAGTTATAATAATAGAATAAAACTGGCAATACATTCCTCATGCTTCTCTACTTGAATCTCTTAAAGGGATAATTCACTCAAAAATTAAAGTTGTCATTTTCTTTTTTGGGTGTGTGTTAAACATTTTTATATATTTAACTATTTTGGTTATTGACTTTCACTGTATGGACCAAAAACATTTAGACATTTCTTAAAATATCTTTAACATTAATACAGAAGAAAGTCATACAGGTTTGTAATGACATGAGAATGCGTGTGTGACGTGTCCCTTTAAGCAGTCAGCACTCATTCTGTCTCAAGATTGGAAATGTTATTTATAATATGTGGAATATCATGTAGGTGATATGAAGAGGTCTTGACAATTTGTCTTGATGCCTTGTTGATTATGAAGAGGTCTGAAATGATATCTAAAGTACTGCCCCCGGTAGGATTTTGGGGGAATACCTAAACGGCTGAAGTTCTAACTTCCAAGAGGCATGCATTTTTTTTCTCAGGATTGTCACAACAATCTCTTGCCCAGAGTAATTAAAGAAGGCTTGCTGGTTTAGTGTCTGTCCTGACATGACTGGGTGTTTTGATTTTTCTCTCAAAGTGGCCACACTGGAAGTTAGAGACAAACTAAATCTAACTTGTAACCGTTGTAACCAGAGCTGTCTACACTGCCAGTGACTGGGCATCATTTGCAGTGTCATAGTGATAGTCACTTGCCTTTACTGTAGAAATAGTGGCTAACTGGAATCGGTCATCTGGTAAAAGCCTATTTAGCAATTTTACTTGCAGCTTGTCCAGCAGTGAGTCCTAAAAGCAGGGTTTCTCAACCCTGGCTCTAGAGTGCAACTGATCAAACTTGAAGTCCTTGATTAGCTAATCCAGGTGGGTTTGATCAGGATCAACTGAGAAACCCTGTCCTAAAGGTTCTTGACCGGTGCAATGGAGAATTCACCATGGTTTTAGATCTATATACTGTTAGCACTTATCCTTTGCTTGCACTTAAACTGAAGCTTGTGCCTTCTTTTGCTAATATTTATTTATATAGAAAACTAACGAGCAATAGTTGAGACTGTTTTACATTTAAGGAAATGTCTTCTATTAAGTTGTCAAATAGTTGAGTACATTTCAGTGTATTATTTATCCAAAAGAGATTCATGAATAAAAAATTATATATCTATTAAGAAGCAATCTTTAATGTCTTGTATATGTCTTTTTTATTTGTTTACAATGTGGGTGTCACATGTGTTGAACAATAAAGTAAAATTAATCAAAATCCATTCTGCGGCTTTTATTTATATTGCACTAGAGCAAGCAGCACATGCAAATCTTTTCTAACAGGCTACCTTTAGGTCATGTTTGCAAAAACACGTTCAGCTGTTTCAGTTGTTCTGCACTGTTTGCGTACTAATTTACATATGCAAATGACTTTGTCTGGATATTTACATGGTTCACAAGATATAATATTATCTGCATTTACACGAAGCAGTTTAGTTTACGTACGCTTAATTGATTCTCAGAACTGTGCATCATTACAATCAAATGACCAAAAGAAACACTTTGAACAACCCTAACATGGACAAGGGTCAAAGTGTTTCTTTTACGCAGCATACAACCAGCTGATGGAAAAGATGTCACTCCGAACGTGCAAGCTTATATGCGTCTGCGCGTGAGAGCGGGAGCTCGATTGTGCTGGTTAACTGACAGGGAGAGACCGATGCATTGCCAAAGCAACGGCGCAAAGAGAAGTTTAGTCATTGTAATGATGACTCCTGATGTTTTTATGATAAGCCAATGTTTAAACTGAGCAGTCGTGTCCTGCCCGCAGTTCTTCAGAAAATTCCCCCAGGTCCACCACATTCTTTGGTTTTCCAGCATCTTTTGCATATTTTAACCCTTTCCAACAGTGACTGATTTTTGAGGTCATTATTTTCACACTGATGACAACTGAGGAATTCAAACACAACTATAACAAATGGTGAAAACATTTACTGTTGCTCCAGAAGGAAAGCGATGCATTACAATTCAGAGGGTGTAAACATTTGATTGGGGGTTAATTGTTCTTATTTTATCGTCTGGAAAATATGTAAATATTTTAAGTAGCTTCTGCAGGGCAGTATGAAAAAGACGATTTTTAAACAAAATAACATATTCCAGTCGTCCTAGCTGTTCTAAGGTTAACAGCCACTGGATTGTGTTGCCTTGAGCATCAGTGAATGTTTGCAGCTTTTGATCATCCAGGTAACCACACACACTGTTAAGAATCAAGCACATGTAAACTTTTCAACAGGATCTTGTGTGTAAATTCAGTTGTCATCATGTATTGTGGTTCAACTTTTGAACCCTTTGTTCTAGCGAAATGAAACTTAGCACACATGATTCCTCTCTTCATGCTGATCACATTCAACATCTTACATTAACACTGCCCATTACAGTAGTGGCCATTTTGAAAAGTACAGTATTCAATTTTTTTGCTACTTTTTTGGCCTGATCTGCACATTTTTTGAAAGAGAATTTTATTCATATTTATTCAAATGTTATGATGTCGCAAACTTAAGGAGGTCGACCCAAAATTAGTTCTGAGGCTGTATCTCGGCCAAACTTTGATCAATGGAAACGAAAATTGGTACGGTTCATCGGACCCATGCTCTGAGGGTCCATGCCAAATTTGGGAACAGTGCCACCTACAGGTCATGAGATATGAAAAATGGCTATTTCTGCTCATAACTTCTGAAAAGTTTGTCAGAAAAAAATATTTGTGGTCTGTTAACAAGTATCATGTGACTTGAAGTGTATTTAAAGTTCCACTTAAATTACTTCTGGAAATCCTGTCATTACTCACCCTCATGTCTTCATTCATCTTCAGAACACAAATGAAGATATTTCTGATGAAATCCGAGAGCTCTCTGACCCCTCCATAGACAGCAGTTCAGTTACTATCTTTAAGACCCAGAAAGGAAGTAAAGACATCATTAAAATTGTCAATTTTTATGAAACGACGAGAATATTTTTTTTTTTTTTTTTTTTTTTGTGCAAAAACAAACAATAATGACTTTATTCAACAATCTCTTACTGTCTGTACCAGTCTCCTATGCTGTTGACGTAGGGGTCAGAGAGCTCTCGGATTTCATCAGAAATATCTTCATTTGTGTTCGGAAGATGACTGAAGGTCTTACGGGTTTGGAACGGAGAGTAATGACAGGATTTCCATTTTTGGGTGAACTAACCCTTTAAGAAGCTTTTTTTGTCAAAAAATAAATAAATCATAGATCAAATCAAGTGTGACCATAGGCTGGGTAAACCCAGCCTGCAGCTCAGCCTGGAAACCTGTGCATTAATTTCTACTGCTTCTGTTACACTTTAGCGGGAACCAGTCACAGACTGGCTTATCCACCTGGTGTGCTACTGGCGGGTTTAACACGATGATGGATAGAAAAGCGATGGGTCGTTGCCCGTTGAGCACGCCTCTTGTGGTTTGATTGGTTGAAGGACTATCCAATTGCGTACAGAATCATTTTAACTTTGATCGTTGATCACTCCTCTTGTGTGACCAATGTTCCCCAGACCAATGTTCATTCTTAAATTGAGTTTGGTCTGGTGATAGCAACTGTGACCGGTCAACACTACAAAATAATGCTGCCCCAAGTTTCAAAATGCCCCCCAGTACACAATCTTAAACCTGGGCATGGCTAGTAGAGTCCATATACAGAAAACATGCATAAAACACACATACATAGAGATCGAAAGAGAGAGAGCGCGTTATAAACAAAGATTTCAAAATGACCTTAATTTTATTGAATATATTTGAACATAACCCCTAATATGAACTGTATAAGGTTGTACAACAATTACAAACACTAATACCTCAGCAGCTTGCAGACGGAAACCACATTCATTGTAAGAAAGAAATGTAACCTACAAACTTCCATGTTTCTCTAAGATCCACTTCTTTCAAAACAGACTGATATAATACACACTATATACATACAACGCCCTTAACCTCAACAATCAAGATCTTTAATAAAGATCAATAAAGTTCTTCATGCATCACCATTTCTCCATTAAAAGAAAGAAAATTACCTCTACAACAGAAATGACTGTACTGAAGAAATTAGTGTCTCCTTATAAAAATATTTCATACGGTAACATCCACATAACCTGCACCTAAAGTTTAGAGTCACAAAGTTTGATCGATACATAACATGGTTAGAAATAAACCAAAAATACTATACACAAACCGAAAAGTGAGCACATGGTTATTAACTGAATACAAATGTTGGAAGTTGTGAACAGGTTTATGTAGAGACATAAATCCAATCCAGAGCTACAGCTGTGAGCGGCCAGGGTCGTGGTGTGACGCTTTTACTGAAGGAAGACGTTCGGCAGCTTTCGCCCTTTCTGCTAGGAACTTATCAAACTCTGAGGGTGAGAAAGAGACAAGACACTGAAATCAGTCTTTCACAGGTCTGTAAGAAATGCTTGAAACAGACTTAAAATATTGATGAATACTTGAGACACAATAGGAAATGCCATGAAGACATGCTTTTATGAACACTATTTGCTGGGTTTGGAAAGTACCAGGAAGGAGAGATGATTTTCTGAGCTAGGGGTTTTACTACAAAAAGAGGTTAGGCGAAGATACAGAGAATGTGATTAAACCACAAGCTTTGCACTCGTGATGCTTGATTTCCTATTTAACAATAGTCTGTGGCAAAGGCGTAGGTGACTAAATAAGGACATCGGGCTTACGAGCGGTAGACTGGATCATACAAGACAGAATGAGGGGGGAAAGCATTAAAAGTTGCCCACTGATATAACCTAGCATGCAGAAGATAAGATGAGTGAGCATGCAAATATAATCCTAGCATATGGCCCAGATGGACTGAAGTTTTTTTTTTTTTTTTTTTAACACATTTTCACTGTTAACTTAAATCTGTGTTGATTTAAATGTGGCAAAATTCATTACTTGGTGCTAATAGTACTAGTCTTATTTGTAGCTGAAAGCATGATCATATTAGCCATATTATTTCATAAGCACACAAAAACCAGAGTACCACCTTCACTAGTCACTCCCTCAGAGTCATCTTCCTGCAACACAAAAATATACTTTAAATACAGTAAACAACAATCAGTGTTTTAAGATGACGTGAAATCCAAATGTACCCACTTTATTCATAAATGTGTTTTATTTCACGTTTCAGTGCAACATTTAAGGTAAAGGTAAATAAAATGACCAACAGGCTGTAAATAAGAGATTCATTATTGAATCAGTTGGAGCGGTTCTTGATTTATGAAACCGCTAATCATTACTTTTGTTGTTCAATTTGAAATTAACGTATAACTGTTTTATCCATTATCTCACACTATTTTAAGCGAAGGCTTGTCAGTAATTATTTGACAAGCCAAAATTTATTTGATCAAAAATACAGTAATACTGTGAAATATTACAATTTAAAATGGCGGTTTTCTATTTGAATATACTTTAAAATGTAATTTATTCCTGTGATGAATTTCCAGCATCATTGCTCCAGTCTTCAGTGTCACATGATCCTCCAGAAATCATTCTGATATGAGGATTTGGTGATCAAGAAACATTTATTATTATTATTATCATCATCATCATCAATGGTGAAACTTGTGCTGCTTAATAGAAATTTTTTCTTTGAAATAGAAAGCTTTTGTATTATTATAAATGTCTTTACTATAATTTTTGATCAATTTGATGCATATTGCTAAATAAAAGTATTAATTTCTTTCAAAAATCTTACTGACCCCAAACTATTGAATAAGGTTGTTTTTAAGCATTACTTCAAATATAATTTATATATTTATTTATTAATAATAATACAACTATAGGACCAATGATGTAAGGGGGAATTTCTTCATTTTATCCAATAAATGGCAAAGAAATCAGAATGGTTAAAGGGACATTCCATTTTAATAAGGGAATTTCTTCTGCAGAACACAAAAGTAGAAAAGTAGTCTGAAGAATGTTTGTAGCCAGACAGTTGATGGTCGCCATTGACTTACACAGTAGGAAAAAACAATACTATGGAAGTCAACTATTTGGTTCACCATATTCTTCTAAATAGTCTTTATTTGTGTTCAGCAGAAGAAAGAAATTCATACAGATTTTGAACAACTTGAATTGTAATGACAGAATTTTTCCTTTAAATTGGAATCAAAATTAGAATCAGAATTCCCATCCTTAGCAACCGGTTAGAGATTTAGAAGCATGTCACTCACATCATCCATGTCAAGCCATTGTTCAATGTCATCCATCACTTCACTCTGATTGACAGGGATCTGACAGCAGATGAAAAAAATATGAATTAAATTTACATTAGCATAATAAAGTACCGCTATCAGTTCCAAACCACACCCATCTCAAACAAGCAAGGACGGTATGTTTCAGCCCTAAGAATGGGAAATAAGTTGGTTTGAAATGGGAACACCATAAAATAAGACACTGAGCAGGTATGGATGAGTTTGGATTCAGGGCTGAAGGACAGAACAAACTAAACACCAAAAAAGTCCCACAGAACCTTCAGCAAATAAAGATAATGAAGCTCCTCGAAACATGCAGGCGACACAAAAGCAAGACAGTGCACACTCATTGTTCACCAAAGGAGAAAAAAAACGTTGACATGCTGAAAGAAAAAGGTCAAAAACGAGCCCAGAGCAGCAGATACATAAGCTCAACCAACAGCACGTCACACACTGCAGGCTGACTGTCTCATCAGCCAATCAGACCCACCATTCCCTTTTCAAGCATCCAATGAAACTGAGGTGAGCTGCCGAGGGAGGTGGAGCCTAGGCTTTCATCCTTAACATAGACAGACAACCGTTTTAAATGATGGACATATATCGTGGCATCCAATGTCCGGTGTAAACAACCCCAGGAACATCCTGACTGCTCTCACATACATTAATGAATGCTGCTCTTTCAGAATACAAAGAGATGGCATTTGAACACCATTTCAAACAGGATATCCTTTCTGTAAGATTTAAATCATTCAAAGACACTTACCGCTCCAGTGTCCTGTCGCTCTCTTCGTGTGGCTGCCAGTCCCCCAAGAGCTGCACAGCTTTCTGGACTATAAATAAATCACAGTTAAATGGTGTTTGCTAAGACAAGTATTATTGCTCATAGGTAATATGAATAAACCCTTAATACCAAGTATAACTACACTTTAGTGTGTAAGTTGCTTTAGACATAACCAAAACCAATACCTCAAATCACTTTCTATACAACACACTCCTTATTTAAAGTGCCTCTATTATGCTTTTGCAGATTTCACCTTTCATGTAGTGTATAATATAGTTGTTTGTCAATGTAAAAATGTCTGCAAGGTTTCAAAGATCATGTATGTAACAGTTCATTGTTATGGGAAGGAGGCGGGAACCGGCGAACGTTTAAAAGACTTTAATAAATAAATAAAATGAAAGTAATGCGGGCAGCCCCTCACGGATGATTGCCACGCACACACATAATAAAACAAACCAAACACAGCGTAAAGTCCAGGCCTGGTCCTCTCTTGTCCTTCACTGGTGTCGCTCATCCTTATATGCCTCCGAGCTCCCTCATGAGAGGACTCATGTGCCTCGCAGGTGACGCTCATTCTCAATCACGCACAGGTCTCGCTCGTCCACCTCACCACAATGCACATGACAAATAAAGTTATCGTCTCCTAAAAGAAAGGACGTGATTCTGAACTGCTGAAATGAGTTGTCAGGAATTCCAGTCTGACTTCCTGCATGAACCTACGTAGGTTTGTAACAGATTTGCATAATGCCAGCCTATGGTCTTCATTGGCTGCTCGCGAACGACGACCTTAGGTTTTAGAAAGGCCCTATATAAAGAAAAATTATTATTATTATTACTTTGACCCTCAAACACTGTAGTTGTAGCTGAGGCCTGGAAGAGTTTGGTTTGTGTTGTCGACATGTCGAGAGGATGCCATTTTCTGTGCTGCCAAAACAAATCCACTTTGCACGTATTTCCAAAAGACGAAGACTGGCGCTGGAATTGATATGGAAATACAGATGCCATAATTACCTTTCATTTCATGTTGTAGAAAGTCTTCTCTCTTTCAAAAAAAATCCCTCAAGTCAGAAAGCTCCAGATGCCAAAACTTGTTGGTTAAGACAATAAAGCCAAGATCCCTGCAAAACATCTAACAATCCCGGTCACAGCTTCCACTTTTAAACAGTTCATAACCAATGATCTCATTCACAGGTGTTCTCTCCTCCCTTTCTTTTTATCTTCTCACAGTCACTTTCTTTTTAATGGTGATGCAATACCCGACTAGTCTATTTAATGTGTAAAACAAAGATATACAACATGGCTAATGTTTCCTGGTTTTGCTCAAATTATTTCCAGGATATTTCACAAACATATACTTATATTAAACATGTTTAACATAAACATATATTTCACAAACATATACTATAATCACTGTGTATCCAGTGCCGAGGAAGCCTCCAGTGATGAAATTCAAATATGGTAATGGCCGTTTGGTTTCCATCATGCACTAGAAGAGTAGACCAATCACAACAGACTGAGCCATCTGACCAATCAAAGCAGAGTAGACCAATCACAACAGACTGAGCCATCTGACCAATCACAACAG